>JAFMSR010001020.1:0-35825 GCA_022818135.1 Saxidomus purpurata | reverse complement strand
AATTTAGATTTTCAAATGACAAATTCTTACATTAAGCGAAAGACAGTAAATTATGTAATCTTTAAACTCTATTATTCATTATATAATTTTATTGTTTCGTAAAGACTGTTAGGATGCATCCCCCACCCCTATCACGCTATATACGGGGCAAAAAGGGGTTACAACAACTATAGGGGCCTCAAGAAAAAAAACCTGGCAGCGCCCGTATTAGGGTAAAGATGGAATCCCTCCATGTAATATGAATTCGATTGCAACTTCGACAATCAGTACTAAGCAACTCGAAGATGCCCTGCATTACAAACTGTTTTTTACTTATATTTTCTTTTTATTTAGTCGGAAGGGACCAGTATTGAAAGTCAATTTCTCAAAGGGTATCTGACAACTTTCAGCCGAGATAAAACAGAATTTAGAACGCTTCATTTACTTTTATTTGTATAAATTTCGGTGATGAAAGTTCTGTTTAATTGGTTATGTAAATTTAGCACGTGTCTCAGTAATCTTTTCTGATACTGAACAATACGGCAATGTGACAGGTTAAGAGAAAGACCACTAAAAGTAATATTCTATAAGATTCATGTTTGGTTGTTTGCAAAACTTGAATGCAATACAGAAGTTCTTAAGTCCAGTAATAATTTCAAATACTGTTCTTTTGCAGATGCCAGGCTAAACTAGTAAGAAATAGCCAGCGTACCAGTGTACAACAGAATAAAGCAACTGCAATCTGTAACATCTTGGATGTTTGTAGAATGGATAAATATTTGGGGTTTTAAAAACTTTTTTTGATGATATGTACATATTTATATGTATGTCAGAAAAAAATATGTGTATAAATTAAAGTTAATTTTATTTATTGATAAATCCAACGTTTGTCCGAAAAAAGCAGCCTCATTGCACCTTTCATCAGCACAGCATCACCTTAACTTTCGTTATTTATATATTTGCGAATGAGATACAGTCCTTCTTGCATGTTAAAGGGCTGTACAGTAGTTGTTTTATATATTTGCGAATGAGATACAGTCCTTCTTGCATGTTAAAGGGCTGTAGTTATCTCATTGTTTCTGGTAGGTTGCAACACTGCAAACCTGAAATGTACATCGGTACTACTTTATCATTATGAGTGAAAACTATTCAGCGGTTACTCTACATTTGCGTTTCACAGAATACGACCATATATATTCACTTTGAATATAATTAGTCTTATGAAGTAAGTGTCCTGTGGAAAGAATAGTACTACGAACTTAGCTCTATCCGGCAGTTCTAGAAGCTGACGTCACTCTTGAACGTAGTTTATTCTTGCAACAATTACTGGTGTTGCATACAAAGAGAAAAAACAGTTTTTTTCTTCCTGTTTCTTATAATATGTTCACTTATAGGACAAATGTTTTTTTATTCAAAATTGATAACGAGTACGGAACCACAAAGGCACTGGCTTAAATAGTTGGTGTGTAGCATTGTCTAGTGATTCATTATCAAGACCATCTAGTTTAACTTGGCCCTTGGGATTGGGGTTATAATTTTAACTTAGATTTAGGTAATACATGTACATTCAAAATCTTCTTTTCCTTAAACTTCAACGCCCTGAACTTAGCTCATTGGAAACTAAAGTGAGTCCCACTTTATCCCTCTTATCAGTAAAGTCCAAGATAACGAATTTACAGGTAAATCCTTTGGAATCCTCTGACTTTATTTTTGTATAGGTATATCAAGTTACTATGTGTGAATTTTGTGACCGCTATGTTGATAAAACTTTCAGGACTGTCAATAATTGAAAACAAGGATATTAAAAGAACAAATTCATTATTTAATCTGATTATCATAGTCACAAATATTTCAGCTTACTTTTATCATATAAAACATAAAAATAGCGATAACATTGGAGAAATCAAATGAAAGGACCAAGATAATGAAAAAGGGAGACAACTCACTCAAGTGTCTAATTGGTTCGTGTCAATTTTAGTTGTCATCTACAGCACCATTTCAAATTGTGTTTTCCCTTCCAGGGTTGTATTTGCCAAACTTAGGGCGGATTTTGTTTTCCCTTCCAGGGCTGTATTTGCCAAACTTAGGGCGGATTTTGTTTTCCCTGCCAGGGTTGTATTTGCCAAACTTAGGGCGGATTTTGTTTTATCGTGCTTTATGTAGAAAACCTTCATAACTCTTACGCTCCAAAACAAAACTTTTGAAAAACAAAAAAAGGATTTTAAAATAATATCTTTGACATGTCCCAAAAGGTACACCTCTTCAAAGACTGTTCAAGCAGTTTTTATTTGTTAAAATACAAGGGCACATGTAGCATAGAAATAGAAACAGTCTATTTTGAATGTATATTTTGAAAACTTTCATACATTTCACTTTGTTTAATTTTGAAACAATGTTACAGTTTATTAATGGCATTTAAGTTATTTTTTCATCTTTTTTGTATCATAGATCGTCAGTCTCGAAATTCTACTTACCTTACAAATACTTACCGATATGACTAATGTTACATGTACTCTGAACATAAAGCCGACTTCCTCTATAAAGAGAAGTTTGAACATAGTCCAAGATTTATATGGTCGTCCGGGTGCACTTTACGAACAAACAAACAAAACCTTTATTAAGTCTAACCACTAAACAGATGGCACAAGAGTATTCAAACAATAATCACATGCATTTCCGCTTGCATTTATCTCGATTTTACGATTTTTAAAGGATTTACTGTTTGTATAATAGACAATTAAATAGTACAGTGCAGTAAATATATAAGCGCCATAACCATTTAATGTCTATCTCTTTTCACTCGGCATTAACATGTGTTGGATAAGGTGAATGTTTTATATCTTACAAATTAGAAAGAAAATATAAGACAATTATAACTTAGTCTTATGCATCAGAAAATGTTGATGCTTAAAAGTGGAATTATGCGCATTTTTTCAAGCAAAAATCCAGTTGAAATAGGTGTGTGTACAAAAGGGTAGAGGAAAAATAGCTTTAAATACAATACACCAAACTCTTCCCGCTACCGGTACGAACTAATGACTTTCCAAATATTACTTTTCTTGTTTTGACTTGGAGAGTCTTCTTAGAAAAAACAACAACTGCATGCAGGAGTTGCTTCACTTCCACTGCTGAAATCTCTACCAACAACAACAACAACACAAGGAGATCACTGCGAAGAAAGGAATTATTATTTTATCAGTCCGATTTTTTTATTTCTAAAGAACTTACTTCAAATACTAATGCGGCATTATCATTAATTTAACACATTTAAATGCACACCAACCAAAAATTGCTTTTATAAAAGTTTCACCAAAAATACACTATGTGCAGTAAGATGCGCATAATGCAAATTATTTCGGTTTTGTCCTAATTTTGTCCCCGAAAAACATTATATATCCTGTTCAGCATTAATAAGAAGCCAATCCAACATTTGTAATACACATAATAGTTTTTAATAGTAACAAAGAAACATTGGCTGTACACAGTTTGCACGCACGGCAAATTTAATCATGTTACATGTAAGTAACTTAAAGTTTGCGATTCATTCTTTTTGCTTAATGCTTGAGAGGAAAAGAAAATTATAACTTATGCAGCAGAAAATGGTGATGCTTTAAAGTGGAAGTATGCGCATTTTTTTCAAGTAAAAATCCAGTTGAAATAGGTGTGTGTACAAAAGGGTAGAGGACATTTTTTTTTTTAGAAAAAATGCTTTTATAAAGTGTCACCAAAAGTACGCTATGTGCAGTAAGATGCGCATAATGAGAATTATTTCGGTTTTGTTCTAATTTTGTCCCCGAAAACATGATATATCCTGTTCAGCAAAATCTTAATTTTTTAAAACATTTTATTTTCCGACTGCTTTAAACAGAAATGTTATATTAATAAATGAAATTTTGAGAAATTGTTTCCAGTTTAAAAGAAAACATGTTAAATTTAATTAAAGAGGAAAAACAAATTTAAGTTTTTGCCTCGTATTCAAAAATAGACACCATACGATAAGGTGAAGTCTTATTGCATTCTTGACATTGAAGTCTTGTTTTTGTAGACGTAATTTCTTCCCTACTGAATTGTTTTCCAAGCAGGGAAATACGCCCATAAAAGTGCTATTTTGTACAAATTTATTGATATCCATTATTCTTGCATACTACTTCTGAAATAGAAGATTCACACGGGATTGTGCAATATATGTTTACATAAATTTCATTGAAATAATGCATACTCATAATATTTGATAAAAGTCGCTTGCAAACATAGAAATTTGTTCAGAAATGATACACATAAAAACCTTTTAATGGTGAAAAACTAAAACGTTTCTTATCTGGCAATGTAAATGTCAACTCAATACCATTTGACAAGATAACCAACTACTTCTCCCCTTTAACAACTCAGTTTTGTTGAAATACTGAATTTGACGGGTCTTCAAACGATTTTTAATGCATTTCGCCAAGAACAATAACGCAGTGTTTGGATTGTGTGGTTTTTTATCAAATAATATTAGAAACATTTCAAACAAACTTGATGAAAATTATCGGGGCAACATTTCGAGAATAGATTGGCATATAACATCCCAACCAGGTGCAATATGTACCTCGTCATTTACTACACGCATAGTAATTCTTGTATATTTTTTAAACAATTCTTTGATAAGCGGTGTCATTTCCTCTTCTTCAACTTCCTCCTTAAACAACAACAGAATTGGCTTTTCCATTGCATAAGCTTGCTCAAATTCATTTCTACAGTAAGCACTTTGACAAAACTCACTAGATACAACTGTCAGCACTACTGCACTATTTTCAAGGCATCTAAAAATCTCCTCATAAATTCCGCGTCCAGGTCTAAAATGGCGGTCACCTATGCAAATTATGTCTCTTTGTACACCAAAGATTTATCTAAGGTGTTCCGAAAGTGTCGGATAGATATGTTCCATGACAAAATCGGCATCATTGTTGTTATAGGAGAGGAAAACTGGAAATTCAACATGATATGCGCCATCTTGAATCTGCGCAATAATTTCTTTTATATTTCGTTTCTTTTCAAGTTTTCTTCTGCGATATCGCAACGCCATGACAACAGCAATTGTTGATATCGTTACTGACACAGAGGTGAGTGAAGAGGTAATAATAATACGCCTCAGTCTAAAAAGGACGTTCGCACACCTCTTTCAAACTATCAGTCAGTTGTTTTGTAATTTGTTTGTTTCCCGAGCTAGCACAAGTGATTTTGTACGTTGAATTCCTTAGCAGAGGTGACAGAACAAACCAGTCCAAAAAATCTTGATCTTCACACTCACACATAAAGGGATTACCAGATACAGTTGCATGAAACTTATGTAATGTATCGTTAGTATTATAAGCAAAATTTATATCGAACCAATGACGGCTATCTTCATTTAAATGTGTGATTGTGTTGTTTCTCAGATCAACAAATGATAAAGTAAAAGTTGAATTGAGAGCAAATTGTGCAATTTCGTTATTTGCAATATATATGGCTTCTAGTTTAGGGTTCATGATAAAAGTATTCCAAGGTATATATGTTAACCCATTGCTGGAGAGATCAAGAATCTCCAAATCATGCAGACGGTGAAATAGTTTCTCAAAATCTGTCGAATTATATCGCTGCATGAAACCTATCTTGTTATTAGACATGTTTAACATTTTAAGGTTTTTTGCAATCCCAAAAGTATCTCCTTTTATATACTGCATACCGTTTCCTTGTAATTCGAATTTCACCAAATGTTTAAGAGCATCTGTTTCTATGGCAATATCGAGATAATGCAGCATATTGTCCTGAAAAGAAAACTCTTTCAACTGAAATTCCAAACTGTCTATAATTAAAAATGAGTTCTTTTGCGCATGAGACATGAAATAACACATTGTCTGCATTCAATTTCTCTACGTTCCTATAATAATATAATTTTTCATATAGCTTTCCCCGGTAAAAAAAAGTTAGTCATATTAAGGTACAAAAATGTACCTGTAGTCGGTGTCCGAAACCCAGTTACATCTAATGTTCTCGGGGACTTACACGTAACTGGTGTCGAAAGATGTTCCGATATGAAAGAAAATGAAATATCAAAAACCTGAATGACGTCACACAAAGTTAGTATTGCTTCATAGTTAAGGATATCAATGAACTGATGTCTGGCATATAGTTCGGTAATATTTCTCAATGCAAGCGACTGGACAAATTCCTTATTAAAAGAAGTTGCTACAATTGGTGGTCTACCCATTGTATTCAGATAGTCGATTCTAAGAATTTTTAAATGTGGCATTGATTCCGTGCTGTTTAATACTTGTATAAGGTAATACAATGACATTCTTTTACAACCATACAAATCAAGTTCAGTCAAATTCCCTAGTCCTTTGAATGTATCCCCTTCAACATGTATAAGTGCCGGAAGGAAGAGCCGGAGATATTCAAGCGCATACAAATTACGGAATGTGTTGTTGCTAAGACTTATCCAAGGAATGTTGATAACCATGCCTTTTCTTTCAACCGTTGCTAAGTGCAGACGTTTCACCAGTGACCAACCTTGACCTTGAAAACTCGTTGTGCTTATATGAGTCTGTTTCGGTACAATGTCTATTATATCAACAGTTTTCGTCCCTTTTGGCAGATCTATTGGTATATAATTATTACACATCAAAAAATGCTCGCCTATATTTTGACATGTGCTTGCATGCGCAAAGCTACAAGATACACCTGTTAAAACATACAGAAGTATGAATATTTTATCATATTTCACGTCTAAACACATATTAAAGTGTCCCTAGATATTCCTAGTAAATAGTTCCATTAATTTGAACTCCACATAAACTTTACGATTTGAATTGCACAAAAAGTTCAGGTGAGTAGTAAGGGTTGGTGATATGGGGAATTTATGGGGCAGTATGGCACCCTATGGCACCCTATGCACCCTATACACCTAATAGTGGCAGTATGGGGGATTTTTTATGGCAGGTGGTATGGCCCCGTGTATGGGTTTTATGGTTCGTATAGGTCCTTCTATGGGAATATGGGGAATTTATCGGGCAGTATGGGGGAATGTTTATGGGGAATTTATGGGGCAGTATGGAGAATCCTATGAGGACCCTATTGGGGTCTGGTTTTGGCAGTATGGCACCCTAGAGCACCCTATGCACCGATATGTCGCAGTATGGCATGTAAATTTGCATGTGGTATGGTACCGAGAAGGGCCTCTATGGTACCGTATATGTCTATATCTATGTCTTTATGGACAGTCTGGTACCCTATAGGGGATTTGCATGTGGTATGGTACCGAGAAGGGCCTCTATGCAGTCTGGTACCTTATATGGGATTTGCATGTGTGATATGGTACCGATTGGGACACTATGGTATCCTTTGGAATTTGATATTATTAAATAATTTTATTGAATAATTAATTATCAACAAGAACATGTAAACAAATGATTTATTTTCCGAAAACAGATTTTGGTTTGTTTTCGGAAAATGTGATGTGCTGACGTCACTCGTTTAGTTCTAAATGGCGTTTACAACCCTTGATGCAATTAAGCCCCTATTATCAGTCTTTCTCTATGTTTGTTAATTATGACACAATTATGACAAAACAAGGAAAGATTCTCCTATAGAATGAGACCAAGATCAGGCATTTCTGTCGAGAATCAAATAAACTACGACACTGTAAATCGGCCATTTTCAAAACAGTTTTCACGCATTTTGCACCAATTTTTGACAAAGCTCCACGGCTATTTCAGAGAAGCTAAAATTTTGTTTCTGCATGTTTTCAACACGCGTACGTTTATATTTTCTTGTCCTATAAGCAATATTTTTTAAATCAACCAATGCCAGAGAAATTCAGCCTGAAAGTTGCAACAAAATTACGGCACCTGTCGCGGCTAAAGGAAGAGACCCCTGCCCAACTCGAGTCAAAAGATTTCATCCTTCGCGTTGAACGTAAATTATGGTAAATTTATTACAAAACAAGGAAGGTTTGCCCTTTCGAATGAGACCAGTTTCAAAGTTTTCCATCGCGAAATGAATAAATAATTTCAGATTGAAAAATGAGTCAAAATATCCGCCATTTTCCGACTTGATCTTGATCCAGGAGAATTCTAGACAAGCCAAAATTCAAATACTAGATGCATTCAATGCGCATATGTACAGTAGATCTTTTCCTCAAACAGATATTTTTTGTCTACAAGTGTTTTTGAAATACAGTCGCTGGAAGTTGGTCAGTCTTAATGGCATGCAAGATTTCTGCCATTTCCGTGTAACTACAACAGGTCTTTCAGAGTATATTTTAAAGTTTAAAAAAAAGCCAAATTTTATGCCCTTCACGGACAGAAACAGAACTAACCTTTCATTGTGTACTCCAAGATTAATCCTGTAATGTCTTGACAACGTTTTAACTTCACATTTCTGTTGCTCAGCTGAACAAAACATAAATAACTGATGACGTCATTACGACATGTGTTATGCTTGAAATCGTTTTTATGTACCGATATAAAAGGTTAAAAATCTAGCATATTATCGCCCCGGTGTCCGTGGTGTAAAGGTTTATGTGCTCGCTTAACACGCGAGAGGTTCCAGGTTCAATCCCGGGAGAAGGTGGAACTCAAAAATGAAAAAAGTTAAATCTGTGTTCTTTCTGACTTACAATGGTAGAAGATAACTTAAAATACTAAAATTTCAGAATAAAAATGTACATCAGCAAGAGAAAAAAAAACGTCTGATCAGGACGACAGACTGATTAATACTAAACTGTAAAAACTGTTATAAAAGCATAATACCTACATGTCACATGGGATGTCCGAACAGTATAAAAGAGGGTGAATCAGTGCAACTCGATGCATTTCAGAAAAAATCTTCGGAGAGAGAGCACGTCAGTCGTCATAAAGAAATAAAAAGCAAAAATTAGGATCTAGAAAGAAAGATCTATGGCACTTACTTAGCGGGCCAGTCAGCCAGCCATCCCTGGCAGTCAGCTAGCCCAGCCAAACAAGCTAGCCAAGCCAGCCCGGCCAAGACAGCACAGCCCAGCTAACGAAGTAAGCCAGCCATGCCAGGTAGAAAGAAAGATCTATGGCACTTACTTAGCGTGCCAGACAGCCAGCCATCCCTGGCAGTCAGCTAGCCCAGCCAACCAAGCCAGACAAGCCACCCTGGCCAAGACAGCACAGCCCAGCTAACGAAGTAAGCCAACCATGCCAGGTAGAAAGAAAATCTATGGCACTTACTTAGCGTGCCAGACAGCCGGCCATCCCTGGCAGTCAGCTAGCCCAGCCAAACAAGCTAGCCAAGCCAGCCCGGCCAAGACAGCACAGCCCAGCTAACGAAGTAAGCCAGCCATGCCAGGAAGAAAGAAAGATCTATGTCACTTACTTAGTGTGTCAGACAGCCAGCCATCCCTGGCAGTCAGCTAGTCCAGCCAACCAAGCCAGACAAGCCAGCCCGGCCAAGACAGCACAGCCCAGTTAACGAAGTAAGCCAGCCATGCCAGGTAGAAAGAAAGATCTATGGCACTTACTTAGCGTGCCAGACAGCCAGCCATCCCTGGCAGTCAGCTAGCCCAGCCAACCAAGCCAGACAAGCCACCCCGGCCAAGACAGCACAGCCCAGCTAACGAAGTAAGCCAACCATGCCAGGTAGAAAGAAAGATCTATGGCACTTACTTAGCGTGCCAGACAGCCGGCCATCCCTGGCAGTCAGCTAGCCCAGCCAAACAAGCTAGCCAAGCCAGCCCGGCCAAGACAGCACAGCCCAGCTAACGAAGTAAGCCAGCCATGCCAGGAAGAAAGAAAGATCTATGGCACTTACTTAGCGAGCCAGTCAGCCAGCCATCCCTGGCAGTCAGCTAGCCCAGCCAAACAAGCTAGCCAAGCCAGCCCGGCCAAGACAGCACAGCCCAGCTAACGAAGTAAGCCAGCCATGCCAGGAAGAAAGAAAGATCTATGTCACTTACTTAGTGTGTCAGACAGCCAGCCATCCCTGGCAGTCAGCTAGTCTAGCCAACCAAGCCAGACAAGCCAGCCCGGCCAAGACAGCACAGCCCAGCTAACGAAGTAAGCCAGCCGTGCCAGGTAGAAAGAAAGATCTATGGCACTTACTTAGCGTGCCAGACAGCCAGCCATCCCTGGCAGTCAGCTAGCCCAGCCAACCAAGCCAGACAAGCCAGACAGCTAAGCCAACCAGACATCAGCAGCAGCAGCAGCAGCAGCAACAGCTGTCCAAGACAGAGGCAAACAAAGAGTCTGAGCCTGAGACCCAGCGCGAGGCCCGGCCTGAGGCACAGTCCAAGAAGACACCACACCCTTTGTTTAAAATAGCCGCCAGTCTCGAAAGTTCAAAACCCAGAGCCAAGTGTATGATGTTATGTTCAAGAAATACAGTCGTCCATTTGAGACCACACAGGTCCTATTTCATGATCTGGTGGAGGCACTGAAAGAGCAATGTCAGGTACAGTCAAGGGATCAAGTGCGAGTCTCAATTTACCATCTAGGGCTCAATTTTAAGTACCAGCAGTTTAAACAGCAGGGCCATGAACAACAACAACGGTTGCACCATCATCAGCAGGGCAAGACCACAAAATACTGCTTAGTATTTTCAAAGAGATGCAAGCCTTTAATGCCAACATGGTCCACTTCAATATCAACATAGTCAACATGGATACGTCGGTACAATAAGAACTGCTGAGTCTCCAGACAAGTGTCGTCCCAATTGATGTCGAGTAGAGGCACTCACGCCTTTTTATAAACAGAGAAGGGTATTTCCCCTGAGGAGTGTATAAAAGAGAGTGTATCTTGTGCTTGTCGTCAGTTGTCATCAGACAGCCGTCAGAAGTACAATATTTTACTTACCCAGTCATCAGACGTACCCAGTCATGAGACAGTCATCAGATAGACCTATGGAACTGGTACCTTACTCAGACACCAGCAGCAGTAGCGATGAAGAAAAAGAAGAAAAACTTAAGGAAGATAAAAAGTACAGACTCTCCCTGTCAAAAAAAAGGAAACAAAAGTCCAAGACAAAGACCAAGACAGAGCTAGAGCCTGAGCCTGAGCCTGAGCCTGAAGCACTGTCCAAGAAGACACCCCCCCTTTGTTTGAGATAGAACCACGTACAATCCGACAGTCTCGAAAATTCAAAACACAGAGCCAGGTGTATGATGTCATGTTCAAGAAATACAGTCGTCCTTTTGAGACCACACAGATCTTATTTCATAAGCTGGTGGAAGCGCTGAAAGAACAATGCCAGATACAGTCGAGGGATCAAGTGCGAGTCTCTCTTTACCATCCAGGGTTAAATTTTGGCATTCACATCCCGTTTGATCATGCCGGGAACGTCACAGGGGACCGATTGCTGGACGAGTGTGAACGTGTGGTGCAGAGTAATCAAGACTTTAAGATCCATGATGGAGGCATGTCAGCTGAAATAACACACATCTCTATGCCGGAGGGGTCTGGAAAGGCCAGACGATCCATGCATCACGGGTCACACGTGAGTATTCAGCAGATGACCCGCCTCAAACGAAGTATCGTTACCATTGAGAACACCGACGACAGTATGTGTTTGGCTCGAGCGATTGTGGTGGGGATATGTCATGCGAACAAACAAGGCACGGCCGAATGGCGAAAACGATGGAGTCATATACGTGATTCCACGTCAGTCTTACAGAGGAGAGAAGCTCAAGCCTTACTGGATCGAGTGGGGATCGGATATGACCAGTCGTGTGGTGTGAATGAATACAAGACCATTCAAGACAGTTTGTATCCTGCCTATGTGATCAAGATCCATCCACAACATGCAAGAAGTGAATTATTATTTAAACCTCCGAGTATGACCCGAGGCATCAAGGTGATTCACGTGTACCACCATCACAATCATTTTGACTGTATCGTGTCCATGACAGGCTTTGCCGGAGTGAGCTATTATTGCGAATACTGCAATGTGGGTTATAACAACAAGGAAAACCACCGTTGTTCAAACATATGTATGTGCTATGCAACACAGATCTGCGAACAGGTCGGAAGAGGGATTTTCTGCGATACCTGTAGACGATGGTTCCGAAGCCCTATCTGCTATCAAAACCATAGGACACTTCAAGGAAAAGCCAAGAAGACCATCTGTCAATCCGTGTACAAATGCCCCCATTGTTCCCAGAAGGTCGTGAGTAACAAGCCTCATCTGTGTGCCGGCACGAAGAAATGTAAATTTTGTCAAAAGATTGTAATGCCTGACCACGATTGCTGCATCCCTACCTACCAGTCGCCAGAGAGAGGAAACAATTCATCACCCATGGTGCCGTTCATTTTCTACGATTTTGAATGCCGGTTTGATACGGGTGAACACATTCCGAATTTTTGTGTAGCCCAACGAGCCTGTGGAGACTGCATACGAAAGTCAGTGAGGGAACCTTGCCTCTGGTGTGATCAAATACCGGGGCAACGTGAAGCTGTGTTCAGAGGGGATCAGACCTTAGTTCAATTCTGCACATGGTTGTTTGACCCCATCCACCGTGGTGCAACCGCCATAGCGCACAATGCTCAAGGCTATGATGCTCAGTTCATTTTAAGACATGTGGTGAATAATGGCACAGAGAAACCAGAGACTATTATGAATGGAAGTAAGATCTTACTGATGAAAGTGTATGGACTTCGATTCATTGATTCACTCAGCTACTTGAGCATGCCGCTATCCGCCTTCCCTAAGACGTTTGGGCTCACAGAAATGGCAAAAGGCTGGTTTCCTTTCTGGGCCAACACGGCAGAGTTCCAGAACTACGTGGGATCCATGTTACCACTGCAGTACTATAAACCTGGTAGAATGAAACCTGAGCAGCGGAAGGTCTTCCTGGCATGGTACCAAGAACATAGCCAAGATGTTTTTGATTTTCAAAAGGAAATGGAATCCTACTGCCGATCAGATGTGGATATTTTAAGACGCGGATGCGGGGAGTTTCGCCAATTGTTTTATGGCAGTGATAACATAGATCCGTTCTCCGAAGCGACCACACTGGCCCAAGCCTGTAATAAAGCTTGGCGAAAGAACTCTATGCCTTCCAACAGTCTAGGGATCATACCGGATGGTGGCTATCCCACGAAGGTCAAGTATTCGATCAAAGCCATTCGCTGGATTCAGTTATTGGCTATCCAATGGGGTCGTTCTATACGTCATGCCCTCAATGGTGGAGAAGTGAAAATAGGACCCTACTTTGTAGATGGGTTCGATCCCGAACGCAACATGGTGTTTGAATTTTTGGGGTGCCTCTTTCACGGATGTCCTAGCTGTTACCCCAAAAGAGAAAAGGTGAACCCCCTCACACTCAAAACGATGGCAGTGCTTTACCAGGAAACGGAGCAAAGGATCACGAATCTCATAAGACAAGGGTACGCCGTGTATTCACTTTGGGAATGTCAATTTGACAAGTACTGGAAAAACGATCCTGTTAACCAACCTGTGCTGGATCAGCTTTACCCCTACATGGACGAGATTCAACCTAGAGAGGCCTTGTATGGAGGTCGAACCAATGCCGTCCGGTTGTACTATGAGGTTACATCAAATCAAGAGATCAAGTATGCGGACATTTGTTCATTGTATCCGTATGTGAACAAGTACAGAGAGTACCCTCTGGGCCACCCACGCTTAATCAGTCAAGAAACCATTCAGGTGGAGTCAATTCGAGACTACCGTGGTTTGATTAAGTGTCAAGTGTTACCACCCCAAGATCTATGGATGCCTGTACTCCCGGTACATTGCAACCACAAGATGGTGTTTACGTTATGTCGCACCTGTGCAGAACAAGAATGCGGTGTGTGTACCCATACCGTATCAGACAGAGCCCTGGTAGGTACATGGACTTCTGTGGAATTACAGAAGGCGCTTAACAAAGGCTACCAGATCTTGGCTGTGTATCATGTGTGGCATTGGGACCAATGGAGCAGTGACGTTTACCAGCGGTACATTGACAAATACTTAAAAATGAAACAGGAAGCCAGCGGCTACCCGAACGGGGTTCAAACACCAGAAGAGGAAGCCACTTTCAAGCAAGAGTATTGGAAAGCGGAAGGGATACAACTGGAACAGGTCCACAAAAATCCCGGCAAAAGGGCTTTTGCGAAAACCATGCTCAACTGTCTGTGGGGAAAGAATGCCCAGAACAACATACTGCCCAAGACCGAGTATGTCGCTAGCCTCGAACGATACCAAGAATTATTGTCGGATCCTCAGATCAAGGTTCACCATGTGGAGATGTTTGATCATGACGAGTTCATCTTGGTGAATTTCACGGATCAGAGTGACAGATTTGAACCTCATAACTCTTCCAATGTGGTCGTCGCCTCCTTTGTAACAGCCTATGCTCGTTTAGAACTCTACGCCATGCTAGAACGCCTGGGCGATCGTGTCTTGTATTTTGATACAGACAGCTGTATGTACATTCACGACCCTGAACAGTACAACATTCCTATTGTGGACAGTCGACTAGGTCAGTGGACCGATGAGGTTCCAAACGGACACATTGTCAAGTTTGTCGGACTGGGGCCTAAGAACTATGGCTATGAATACATAGAAAATGGAGAAAGACACACCAACTGTAAAGTCAAAGGTATTACTCTGGATTACGATACCACAAACCTCGTCAATTTTGATGCCATGGTGAACTGTGTACAGGACCGTGAACACTATTCGTTGGTCGTGGATTATCCATCTCGCATCAAACGGCACCGGGACCGTAAAGTGACCAGTGAAAATCAGACCAAAACCTTTCGATCAGTGTATACCAAACGTGTGGTGGTGGAGGACTATAAGACGGTGCCTTACGGTTACGTTCATAATTCCTAGGGAGGAGGATAACCATGGCAGACGTATTACCTCCAGCTCTAGCACAGCGAGTGTTTCGTAATTTTGTAGAAGAACATGGATCTCTTTGTAACACATCATAGACTTTGAACTGTATAGAGCCGTATTAAGTTTTGTGTCGTTACGGGAATGCACCTTATCAGAGATGTTTGAACCCTTTAAAGGGGCCGTGAGCACGGGAGTAGCAGTTCAACTTAATCTGGAGGTCATTAATCTGATGGCATGGAAGTTGTATGTCGTCCATAACCCTCTCGTACAAGCGTGTCTCAAGGACTGGAACAAAGGAGGACAATGCTATTCACGCCTCTTGTCATTTGATGTTTTTGAAAGCCATTCAACGTCATGGCTGGGACAGGTATGTGGAGCAGCGTGATCACCTGACTCAACAGAGATAAAAATGGATCCAGTGGTGTTATGATATAGATAGTAGTACTTTCATTTCGCCGTAATGGAGCAGAGAAGCAGAAGCTTTTTCGACATGAAGCAGCGCAGAAGCAGATGCGTTTTCGAGGTGCCTTTCTACAGAAGAGTATCTATTTATGCTTTTAAAATGATAACACTCGCACAACACCGCGTGGATTATATTTCGTGGCTGTTGAAAGATGAAAAATTATGGGACGAATTTCAGGACACCCTTCGCTATATTCAAATCTGTGAAAGGGAAGTGTATCGACATATTCTACCTTGGACAGAGAAAGAGTGGCTCAGTGAAGTCGTGGATAACTCAAAACGTGATTGCTTTTTTGACGAAGATTATAGACATAAAGATGTTTTTTAAAATGTACAAAACTATGATGATAATCTTATTACACTGTTATACTGTTATACTGTTGCAAAGATATTTTTATTTTTTTCAACCATGTGACATATGAAAATAAAAAAAGCGATTCAAAGCCATTGGGGTGTCATTATTCTTTTGTCCCTCATGGAGAACACATTACTGTTTCAGCACCCTTGTAATCTTTTTATTTCAGGCTCTAGTGGGTCGGGAAAAACTCAATTTGTTAAACAGTTACTGGACTATAAGGAAGATCAATTTGATATCATTCCTGAGCAAGTGGTCTGGTGTTACAAAGAATGGCAATCCGCGTACGCTCTGCTGCAAGAAAGTTCACCTTCAATCAAATTTATCGAAGGCATTCCTGATGACGAAGAAGACCTGGTGAGTGATGTTTCGGTGCCTCATTTGGTTGTCTTTGACGATATGCTAGGCGATAAGGATGAAGAAAAAATCAAGTTGTGGTTCACACGAAAAGGACATCATCGGAATGCAAGTGTGATTTATATCACGCAAAACATGTTTCAACAATCGAAAGCCAGTCGTACTCTGAGTTTGAATGCCCATTATATGATTTTGTTTCAAAACACCAGAGACAAAGGTCAGATCAAAACGTGAGAGCGTCAGATTCAGTTACCCCATTTACTGGAGGCCTACCAAGATGCCATCTCGAGACCTTTGGGTATTTACTGATTGATTTTCATCCTAAAACACCAGACTCGTATCGGCTACGCACCGACCTGTTTCATCATTGGAGGACAGGGGGGGAACATGGGCCTGTGGTGTACACAGGATAAAAAGGGATGGACTGACATTCCATGGGTCATTCGTATCTGATTCGCCATGATGTACACACCAAGAACTGTGATTGAAAAATTGGAAGCACTCAGTCTGCAGCATGATCCTGCAGCCCGACAACAATTACTGAAAGCTGGCTTAGAAGAAATGATCCGATGGTTTACCCTGGCAGCCAGAGTGATTATGCAAAAGAAGATTCACTTGCCAAAACAAACGATGAACTTTATGGAAAAACATCGGGAGGCTATCACACAGTTAGCCGATAATCAGGTGGATGCCAATACAAAACGCCAACTCATTTTGAAACCAGGTGGTAGTGGATTTCTAGGTGGGGTCATGATTCGAAGTTTATTGCGCTGGGATGGACAAAAAACCGTGAGAAACTTTGGGAAGAAAATTCAGAAGAAATTTTCAAAGAAAAGAGCAAAGAAAAGAGCCTCTCCGAAAAAAAGACCATCTCTGAAAAAACAGAAAAAGTCCATAAAGATAGATGAGCGATTTGTGACCCAACGTCGAAAGAAAAAGGTACAGAGACTCTCGCCGACCCCTTCATCCTCTCCAACGATGAGAACCCCCATGAGAACACCCTTAGAAACACCCATTAGGACACCTATGAGAACCCCCTTGGATACGGCTCGATTTTCACCTCTCATCCATGGTTTTTAGGAGAATCTGAATGCCAAATCAATCAGTGCGATCTCCAAAAGCTGTATTGTTTAAAACACTGGTACACATCGTCATGGGTTTCATTTGGACGTTAGCTTCGGAGCAAGATGGTCAGCAGCAGAAAAACAAAGATCACCAAACGCAAAGAACCGTTGATTAAAAAACATGGTACCATGGTATTAGCTCTCGGACAAGCCTCTGCTCCCTTACGAAAGAAGATTCTGAAAGAAGCACCCAGGGAACTCATCCATTGCGTCGCAGAGTGTTGTCACAATGTTTTAAAAGGCAATGTACCCCTCTCAGAGGCTCAGAAACGCCAGTTACACCCCAAGCGTCAACAACTCCGTCTGATAGCGGACAAAAAAGTATCGATTCAAAAGAAAAAGAGGGTGTTAAATCAACAAGGAGGATTTCTACCCTTACTAGGCCTTTTAGCTCCTGCTTTGGCTCCTGCTTTGGCTCCTGTTATAGCACCTGTCTTAGGCAAGGTCATAAAAGGACTCCTACCTTTTTAAAAAAAATATGAAGAAGATGGTCATTGTTCCCTACAAAATGCTAGAAGAGATACAGCAAAGGAAAGCAGAGGCACCACGACCGCGACTCCCACCCAGCCCCCAGGTCGTACATACCGTGGATTTACAGAAAGAGATGCAATCTGTACTACAGAGAAATGACCTGTCGGAGTCAGAGAAAGCTCAGTTGTATGGGGAAACGTTACAGAAATTTCAGAGGGCCCATAAGAAAGCCATACACCCTCAGAGTTCGCCTCAGACACTAGCAGCAGCAGCAACAGCAACAGCTGCTGCAGCAGCAGCACCACCACCACCACCACCACCACCGACTACAGAAGAAGAAGAAGAAGACCCCACCACGATTCAAAATCGTATCATGGCTAGCGTACCCGTCACGATGCAACGAAAAGCTAAATTACTTTTACACCTGCTTAAGAGTCATCCCAACATGGGCTGGGATCGTCAGGGTGTGTTACAATACCAAGATACACCCGTGGTAGGATCTAATGTCATTGATTTGGTCAATGATGTGCTACGCCATCGTAAAGGTTCGAAACCCAAAGGATGGGAAAAGTTTGCTCAGGGCCTTAAAGAGATCAATGTCCCTCAGGAAGTTGTGGGTAACAAAGAGCGATGGGGTTGGATACAGAGATCAGGCGTCGCCAATGAGGACAATTGGGGGGCGGAGGCCAATGAACCAGATTTCTCACTGATGACACCGCCTCAAACGGTCAAGAGACGACAGTATAAAACCATGACCCCCAGGCCTTTGATCTCAGACTGGGAAGCTTGGTGATGAAAATGAAACGGGAGGATCGTCTCCGTCGTATTTACTATGATGTTCAACATCCAGCTGCTTTTTCAGGGATAGGTACCTTGTACAAAGCAGCTCGAAAACAGGACAAATCTATCACCCTGAAACAAGTCCAGTCCTGGTTACAGCGACAGAAAACTTACACGTTACACAAACCGATTCGTCGTAAATTTGCAAGAAGAAAAACAGTGGTGGGAGGCATTGATCATCAGTGGCAAGCGGATTTAGCCGATTTACAGTCACTCAAGAAAGATAATGATCAGTATCGGTATTTACTCTGTGTCATTGATGTGTTTTCAAAATATGCCTGGGTAGTCCCTCTGTACAACAAAACAGGACAGAGTTTAATCAAAGCTTTCAAGTTCATCTTGAAAAAGCGAATACCACAGGCACTGCAAACGGATAAAGGATCTGAATTCAAAAACAAACAGTTTCAATCCTTTTTAAAAAACAAAGGACATTCACTTCTTCACCACTGAGAATCCAGAGACGAAAGCCAGTATAGTGGAACGATTTCAACACACCTTGAAAACACGGATGTGGAAATATTTTACGCATAAGAAGACCCGGAGGTACATTGATGTGTTGCAAGATTTGGTGGATGCTTACAATCACAGTTTCCATCGAAGCATTCAGACCACCCCGGCTTCGGTCACGACACAACAGTAGCCCGAAATTACCCAACACCTGTATGGATCCAAGACACGCAAAGCTAAACTCTCGGTCGACGTGGGAGATTTAGTGCGTATCAACAAGACTAAACGAACATTTGACAAAGGGTATCTACCCAATTGGACCACCGAGTTCTTTAAAATTATTCACATTCGTCACAGCTCACCACCTACAGTACAGCTCGAAGATCTTGCCGGAGAACGTATTGAAGGCTCTTTCTACCTGCCTGAAATTCAGCCGATAAAAGACTCGGACATTTATGAAATTGAATCAGTTCTCGGACGACGCTCTAGGAAAGAAGGCAGAAAAACAATCAAGGAAATCAAAGTGCATTGGGAAGGCTATCCAAAGAAATTTGACAGCTGGATTCCAGAATCCTATCTGATATAAAAACATGTCTCAGACATCGGATACGTTCAGTAGTGTAGAAGTGCAAGAAGAGAACACAGGCTCCACCACCACCACCACTACCGTCAATAACAACAACAACAACAACAACACGAGAGCAGCGAAAAACAGAATCACTTTCTTTTCACAAATTATTGTGATTTATGCTATCATCGGTGTTGCCATTTTTCATCTGAGTTTTCAGTCGCCGGACAAAGAATTGTGGCTCGTGTTGTTAAGTAGCTCTCTGGGTTACATTCTACCGACACCAGGTTTGAAGTTTGTGAAACCCCCAAAGACGCTCGGATCATGAATTCGTTTTACATCACCGTGCTCAGTGACAGTTCCATGACTTTGTTTCCTCGCAATACGCAAAGTGAGTTTCGTACCAAATTGATGAAACCTATGGAACTCAATAAAGAGGAGTGGGAAATGGCTCTCGTCGAACTCATCATTCCCTCTCAAATTGTGAACATCACCGAACAGGAAGCGCATTTTGATATCATCACGACGGATCCAAGTTTAGGTAAAGAGTTTGCAAAAGTGATCAACAAATGCCAAAAACAAGCGAGTCAGTATATTGTGTCGCTCTGTTTCAAAGCCGGAGTGTATGCGACACCTGCTCACTTGATGGAGGAAATCGATAACGCCATTCAACAGACGCTGGGAGAGGTGTTTCATCAAAAAGGTATCGTGTTTCATCTCGCCTATTCCAAAGGAACGCAACGTGTGAAATTCAATGAGAAAAGTCGAGAGACGCATATTGGAGTCCTCTTCCACCCGAATCTCGCTCTCAAGTTAGGAGCAAAAACCAACGACTCGTCGGATATCTTCCCGCAACATCCTGATCCTTTTCCCTACGGGGTGGATCTCAATGTCGGATGCAATCATTTGTTTATTTATTCGGATCTGGCCGAATATACCCTCGTTGGAGACATCGAAGCCCCACTGTTAAGAGTCGTGCCGTTCACAGGAGGAAAAGGAGGAGGTCGTGTCAACCACCATCATCAAGAATTTGTCAACCTGCATTACGTCCCCATTGCCAAGTCCAAGTTTGATGAAATCGGTATCAATATAAGGAGCGATTTGGGACAACTGGTTCAGTTCGTCAGTGGCAAGTCAATGGTCAAGTTGCACTTTAGAAAAAAGTCAACCCTGCCTTTCTAAATGCATCCTGTGTATCGTGGTATACCGCGTCAGTATGGTCAAGGACTGGGAAGTATGTTCAAATCGGCCATCAAATCGGCGATCCCGTTGTTAATGCCAGCCGCCAAATCCGCATTGAATGCGTTGAAAAACGAAGGAATGAAAGCCGTCGGGGAAATGATCCTGACAAGAGAGAGCCCTGCTCGCGACTTGCAATCTCGGGCCAAGAAAGCTTTGACTTCCGTTGGAAAAGTAGCTGCCAGATCGTTAGGAACCACGCTGCTCAACAAGCTGTCAGGCACCAAGCCACCCACTAGGCCACCCACAAAAAAGAGACGCATAAACCTATCTCGTCAGTTGTCTTTGAGACGTCGCCGGAGGCAGCTGAAAAAAACAACAAGACAAAAACCACACCATAGTCGAGCTCTGGATATTTTTGATTAATCATTGGATTTAATCATTGGATTCATCATTTTGAATAATCATCATCATCATGCAACACGGTTCCTGCGAGTGTAGTAAATCGGAATTGGATGTGATATCGGTTCCACCTACCATGACGGCCATGCAAGATAGCCAGTGGACAGAACATTATCCTATATCAGCGCTGGACAATACGGCTCCAATTGAATTCATCATTCCGGCACAAACTGAAAAGTGGACAGATCTCAATCAGGCCTTCTTGTACTTGAAGGTCAAGGTCATCAAAGGCGATGGAACAGATTTAGCGGCTGACACACACGCTTCCGTGGTCAATAACTTGTTTCACAGTCTGTTCAGTAGTGTGGACCTGTATCTGAACAATAAACTGGTCAGCAATACCTCAGATACCTATCCATACAAGGCGTACCTGGAGAATTTACTGTCTTATGCGCCCCACGTGAAAACAACACCCTTGAAGCCGATGGAACTTTGGGTGAAGGATACAACAGGACACATGCAAAACAATGCTGCCGACGGTGGTAATGCTGGATTTGTCACACGACGAGCGAGCATTCATCAAAGCCGAAGTCTGGAACTGATTGGACGATTGCATCTAGACCTGTTCTTACAAGACAAATACCTACCTAACGGTATAGAGATACGACTCCGACTCAATAAGACCAGTCCAGAGTTCTGCGCAATTGCTCGAGAAGCTGTCAAAATCAAGTTTCTACAAGCCGGATTCAACGTTCGCACTGTCGACCTGCTTCCTGCGGTGGCCAACAATTTAAATAAGGCGATTGCTGAACAAAACATGAGAATCCCCATCCGACGAGCAGAGGTTAAAACCTTCACTATCTCTGGAGGTCAAAGATCCAAAATTGAAGATCATCTCTTCCAAGGACAGCTACCTAAACGCTTATTCATTGGCATGGTCAGAAATGCCTTCATGAACGGAACCTTAGCCAGCAACCCTCTTGATTTTCAGCATTTTGGACTGTCAAAAATAGAGGTCAGCGTTGATGGTAAAACCAACCGAGCTTACTATCCGAACTTTGCAGATGGAGATTGCTTAAGGTCCTACGTGGGACTGCATCAAGCCCTTGGAGCTCTCGGTGTCAATCGGACCATGGGTCTCACAATGGCCGAGTATAAGGACGGCTACACACTGTGGGGGTTTGATCTGACGGCTGATCAAGGGAGTGAAGAAGGACAGCTCCATCCTATAAAAACGGGGAACCTACGCATAGAGCTTCAGTTTGCTGCAGCACTCGATCACCCGATCAACGTGCTCGTGTATGCTGAATACGACAATCAGATTGAAATCAACGGCATCAGAGAAGTGATCACGGACTATTAATCCTACGATTCATCATCATGGAAGAGAACTATGAGAAAACACTAGAAAAAGCCTATATGGAGGTCGTGTCTGTACCCTCTCCTGAGAAAAAGGCGAAGTATGACCAGAATCATTTTGACTACAATTTGGCTCAAATTCAAAGGGATTTAGAGACAGCCGTGATAGAGAACTTGCAGACATTGATCTATGTTATGGTTCACAAAGACTGCTCGGGATGTCAAATTTATCACCCGAGTCAACTGCAACACGTGCTCTGCATGGCCGACACAGACATCTGGGTGGAGTTATACAATGAGATTGCCCTCAAAGAACTGGATCTTCAAAAAGTCATCGCTCAGTGGTATCCCATGCTTTGTGAATATCAGTCCACCCCTGATGAGATCATTCGAGCGTACGAACTCTGGACAGATTTAAAGCAACAACACCAAAACCAAGAGTCAGTCTGGATCAACCAGTGGGCCGATCGGGTCAAAAAAATGTGGAACTATGGATACGAATGAACTGCAACATATTCTGGATAAATCGATTATCTTGTCTCCTTTACATGCACTGGTGTTCCCTAAGGATCTTTTACCGAATCGAAAACCACCTCATGTGAAAGCTTATATTGTGAACACCCACAACTCGGATCAAGCCGGAGAACATTGGGTGGCTATCTCCTTCAAGGAAAATACAGCCATCTACTTTGATTCGTATGGACTACCTCCATTGGAAGACCATATTCAACCTTTCCTACAGAACAATACTAGACATTACTCAATGAATTCAATGAGACTTCAACATGGAAGAACACTCATGTGTGGTGTTTACTGTCTTTTTGTCTTGGACATGTTAGTCCGAGGTTGTGATCTGGATACAGTTCTCGCCACCCGATTTAGACCCAGACATTATTTTGACAATGATAAAACAGTAGCACGGTGGTTTAGACAATGTTATGGACGATTGTACAGGCAAGCAACACAGCTGCCAAAAACACCTCCGTGGCAGTGCTGTACCACAGAGGGTGGAACCATACATGGTAGTGATGCTTATTCTTTCAAATATCTCGTTTTGCGTAATGGCTTTTATCGTGATTTATAAAAATGTATTCATCATGCATATGTTCTTGTTTCAATACTTGTTTCAATACTTGTTTCAATACTTGTTCATACTGTTTCAATACTTGTTCATACTGTTTCAATACTTGTTCTTGTTCATAATTAATTATTCAATAAAAGACATCAAAACAAAAATGTGTTTTGTCTTCTTTTTCACCTTGTGTTCTCCTAGGTAAAATACTACACATAGGTCTCTATGGGAATATTCCAATAGGGGGTCCTATAGTACCTATAGGGCCCCTACCAGCCCTCACCTTCGTTGATGTCTGGTGCCCTGTGTATCCCCATATTCCCATAGAAGGACCTATACGAACCATTAAACCCATACACGGGATCATACCACCTGCCATAAAAATCCCCCCATACTGCCACTATTAGGTGCATAGGGTGCATAGGCTGCCATAGGGTGCCATACTGCCCCATAAATTCCCCCATATCACCAACCCTTACTACTCAGGTGGAATGTTTATTTTTGGTGTCTTTAGTCAAAAAGCTACCAGCCAGTTAAACGTGTGATATTATAGGTTTTGTTCTTTTTGACTGCTCTGATGTCATAATGTACTTCAAATATTCAAGTGCACTATAAAAATCAATCATACCAAACATGTAAAATATCGAATAGAATGAAAAGGAGAGTGATGTTGCGTTGCATAAACAAGGCACTTGTATGATAAAATTGAAATTTTTAACTTATACGAATTTATTTTAAGCTCGATTGTGAAAAGTTTAAAGTTATCTAAGTTGGAAAACTTGAAAATTCGTAAGTAGGCGGAAATTTGTTGAAGTGGTTATTTTCCCAAATGCTGCATGGAATAAGTTTCAATATTTTGTATGGTGTCCGCGAGCATTAATTACAACCTGACAGCGCCTGGGCATGCTGTGAATTAGCCGGTTGATCTTTAATAGTGGAATTCTGTTCCAGTCCTTATGTAAGGCAGCACAAAGTTCTGCGAGGGTGACCAGCTGCACAGGAGGACCAGCTGCACAGGGGGACCAGCTGCACGGGGGACCAGCTGCACAGGGCGACAATATATGGTCAATTGGATTGAGGTCCGGGGATATGGCAGGCCAAGGCAAGAGCTCGATTGTTTCACGTGCAAAATATTGGTCAGTGAGGCGAGCAGTGTGTGGGTGAGCTTTATCCTGCCTTAGAATAAGACCTGCACTCACTGCACCTGCATATGGGCGTACACGTACGTCAAGAATCCCGCGATAATACCTTTCTGTTGTTAAGGTGCCGTCATCAACAATATGGAGTTCAGTTTGGGCATAGACACTTATTCCTCCCCATACCATGATAGACCCTCCACCATATCGGTCGTGTTCAGAGATGCAAGCAGGTGAAAATACGTTCATTTGGTCTTCTCGACACTCTGGCACATCTATCTGTGAAGTCTAGACAAAATCTTGACTCATCAGTAAAAAACTGGTCCAATTGCGGGGTCTCCATTGCACATGGTCATGGGCCCAAAGTAGACGTTCTCAAAGTAACATGAATGGCAGCAGGACGTCTGGCACTGGCATTCATACCTGCATCATGCAATCTATTCTTTATTGTTTTGATAGATACCCGTACACGTGTTGCATTCTGCAAGCTGTTAAGGAAGTAGCGTACTGAAAACGATTGCGCCGGGTCTGAACAACAATATATAGGTCTTGTACATGTGTTGTACACCTATAACGGCTACCACCATGTAAAGTTGCTACATTTCCTTCGATTTGGAAACGATTCCACTTGCGTTGAACAACGCTGTGGGACACATTCAATGTGCGGGCAACCTGCCTCTGGGACACGCCTGTCTGCAACATACCGAACCCCTCCCCCCCTCCCACCGAATTCTTCTTGTCGGACGTAAGCCGCATTCTTAGGTTTTTATTCACTATATTTAATGCTCATAAAAATGCTGAATTGCAGAGTTTTAACAAGAACACACAAATTCTGACATATACACTCACACACTGTAACGGCAAAACGTTTACTAAATCAGCCATTTTTTGTCGGAGCCTTGTCGTTACGTTTGTCCGGGCAGAATCGTTAAATTGGAGCCAGTGCGTTTTGCCGATACAGTATCACTGTGGATGAACGACCACCGGATATTGGGGCAAAAGTGAGCACAGATAATTAGTTTTCGCGAGTAACGTGTAACAACTGGGGTAAGTTAAAACCCGATTTTCACTCTGATGCATATCATATTGTGTCTATTTGTGCGTTTTCAGATACTCTAATGACTGTTCAAGCCGAATGTATTCTCGTTGTGCAACATATATATGTTGAAATGTTGAATTATCCAAAACAAATAGTTTGCTCACTCGAAAAATCTCGACCGTTGGCAAAGTATGCCGTTTCATTTGATAAATAATTAACATATGAATAATCTGAATACGGCATACCATTTGACTAACGACAGCATATTAATGGTTAAAATTTCATCATTTAAGACGAAAGAATAGCGGAGATACGGTTCTCGAAACATTTCAATTACTGTACTGGGTATTGGTTTAACGTGTACTGAGTATTGACGGAGTGAGCGAATCACTGTACTGAGTATTGCATCAATAAATGAGTAAAAAAAAAAAATTTTGAAACTGGAAATGTATTTATTTGCTATCAGTTGAAGGTATGAATTCAGGAAGTGTGTTGTTTTGCACAAGTCATCTTAAACGTTGATAATTTATACTATAAAAGTGTATTATAAAGTGTTTTGTCTGGCGTTTAGAGTATTAGACACACATTAGACACACATGTACAATTATACTTATATTTTTTAATTTTCACCAAATAATCAACAATATCGCGTGTAAATGGATATACTGTGCAGTACTGCACTAACCATTCAATGACTCGGACATGAAGTGACTTTGAATATTATCTACAACTACTAAACATTCGTCTAAAATACGTATAAGTTGTAAGATAAAATGCAGTGTTTTGTTGTAGTTAATGCAAAATAGCGGAACTCTCTGCCGCAATTCCATTGTGTGTGTGTGCGTGTGCGTGTGCGTGTGCGTGTGCGTGTGCGTGCGTGTGTGTGTGTGTGTGTGTGCGTGTGTGTGTGCGTGTGTGTGTTGTATAGTAACACAATAAAAAACAAACAATTGTTTTTACGAATTAACATAAAAGCATTACTGCAACATTCATTTTTATCGAAATCTTAATACCTATTGATAATCAAAGCGCTGTGAGCGCTGAAGGCCTAGGAGCTATAGGTTAACTCCCAGAAAAACAACTTTTGACCTACGTGTTTTGCGCTGAACCTTACCTAAAGCGCGGATCGAAATGTGCAGAGGACGAAATTCAATATATGACAAAGAATGAATGAATGATTCACAAATATATGGGTGGCAGGGAAGTTTGTTTTATTTTTTAAAACGTACGTTAAATGGAAAATAATCGCAGAGTCAACATTAGAAATTGTTTAAGCCAATAAAAATAGTTCGATCTTCGCTTTGTACAACTTCAAGCGATATGATCTGATGATGTGGATCGAAAATTATTGTGTACCAAGGACAACACCTTGAAACAGAAATAAACAAAGCAATACCAGCAATGAAATATAAATACAGTACTGCACAATGTGTATAACAGAGAAAACCAAAAATGATTCTGGGTTACCTTGTAGTTGTAATCGGTGAAACCGTCCACTGGGCCTTGACATGCAGCGATAAATGGCGGGTGATTTTGATCACGTGAGTTGCTTCTCGGGAATGTACGTAAATTAAATCTTTTTTTACAGAAATTTTGTTTTTAGGTAAATATATATGTAATCGTTCGTAAATAACAAAGTTGTCAATGAAATAACATCGGAAATTTGAAAATCAAACTACAAACTTTTATATCGAGCTCCGTACGTTTCCGTCAATGTCCGTAAATATCTTTACTTTTCCGTGATATGCATATGATTATCTTCCGTAATCGGCTATCAGCGCATTTATTTCTAAAACAGAAAAAAATGTGTAATGCAGCCCGTAAGCTATAGACCTTCCTGCAATCGTTTGAAGTTGTATTTACTCTTTTTATTTGTAATATGTTCTTATCA
Source organism: Saxidomus purpurata (assembly GCA_022818135.1). Classification (NCBI taxonomy): domain Eukaryota; kingdom Metazoa; phylum Mollusca; class Bivalvia; order Venerida; family Veneridae; genus Saxidomus; species Saxidomus purpurata. The sequence continues at coordinate 8,318 of JAFMSR010001020.1, read as the reverse complement.
TATGCGACATTCAAACAGAAGATTGATCTGATCTGTCTTGCACTACTTTCGCATAGCGCATGTTTACAGTTGTTATTCGCACATAGCACAGTTAAATTTCTTGTAGTGTTTGAAATGTGGTATGCTAACTTAGGCCTAGGGGACTTTCAGTCCCCAGGCCAAAAATGAATCACACGATGCTGTGAAAAAATGGTCCGTTAATCCCTACTATTATCTAAACAATTACGTCAGATTTTCGGGTTTGTACAAAGTAACATTATCCCGCATATTGTCAAAGATGAAATGGACCATCCTTCCCTAAGACATCACACGCTTTGGCTTTGTTCGATGTATAGAAGGGCAATCAACGTGAAGATATACTAAGCAATTTTAAACACTTGCCCGTGATGTGAATTCAAATAATTTTGTAGAAAAAGAATTGATTTTGGATATGCAACATGTCATACTGTACCTTAAATTGGTTTGATCTAAAAGATTTTAAAATAAATTAAAAAGGTATATCAGCTAGCATAGAATATTGCAAAAAGGGTTTTTTCTATGAGTTTACCCACTGACCTAGTTTTGGACCACAGATGACCCATATGCAAACTCAATCTAGAGTTCACCAAGACTGTATATAATTCCGACTAAGGATCATGAAGATTCAATGAAAAATAAAACATCTATTGTATACACAAGGGTTTTCATTGATTTGATCCAGTGACCTAATTTTTTACCCAACTTGACTCATATTAGTACTCTACCTTAAGTTCATCAAAGCAATCATACTAACCGAGTTCATGGAGATCGAATGAAAAATGCAACCTTTATTGCATACAAAGGTTTTGTCTATGATTTGATCCCATGACCAAGTTTTTGAAACAAGATGACCCATATTCGAATCGACGTAGATTACATAAAGGCAGTCATTGTGATCAAGCTTCCTGAAGCTCCAGTGAAAAATGCAGTCTCATTTGCATACACAAGGTAAAATGTGCACAGGCGACACGCAGACGATAGAAAGACATACATGCGATCACAATTACCAACTTTGGGTACTTCGTGTTGTGTTGAGCTAAAAAAACGCTTTAAAAAGCAGCAGAATATTTATATTACTCACTTTTAATACCCAATACTCAGTACACGTTAGTATCAATACTCCGGTACACTAGAAATAAAAATAAACAATACCCAGTACACTAACTTTAGTTATATATGTTTCAATATTTTGGCCCCGAAATAACGTTTGTGGACAAGATCTTCAACACTCATGTCTGGTACTTGCCCAAATAATTTGCTCGATTCAGATTATTCAAATCTAAGCACATTTGCGAAATAAAACGGTAAACATTACCAACGGTCGAACTTTTCAAGGGGGCAGGCGATCTTGTTTTCGGTATTTGAACATATTAACCGACATCATTTACAGCTCGGGTATACACTGAACTAAGATAGTCATTCAAGTATCCAAAAACACAAAAAGAAACACAATATAATGAGCATAAGATTAAATATCGGATTTTAACTTACCCCAATTATAACACGTTCCTCGCGAAAACTAATTATTTGTGCTCACTTAGGCCCCAATATCCGGTGGTCGTTCATCCGCAGTGAGTATGTTATCTACAAATTCTGCTGTGTGGCCGAGACACGATAAAATCGATAATTGATATAGATATGACAAGACCCGTTATATTAGGACCCAGGGTAAAACCATATTTAATGTACTAGCTTGTGTAGGTATAGAAAATGAACAAAGTCACTTGTTGTGCTGTAACGATGACCATTAATTAGGGGAAAGATTTCACTTTTGAGTGATATACCGAATAATTTCGAAGCATCTACACGACAATCTATTTCCATTCAAACCCGTTAATTTAAACAAAAAGAAATGTTCGTTGGGGTACTATTTGCTGCGCTTATATGAATTTGTAGTTTTCCGTGCATTCCTTGCATTTCGTGAAATTTTGGCTGTTCTTTTTTACTCATTAAATAAAACGCTATTCGTCTTATTTTTGATGTTTGTTGCTGATATTTCTGGCGATACCGGAAGTGTAGAAAATTTTACTACGATTTGCTTTACATCACGTGAAGTCATTCACAACAATACCAATCCAAGCGTATTAGCGCATGCACACTCGTAGATGTTGTGTGAAAATTACGCGGAAGGGAATTTCAGCAGTCAAAAATAGTTCCAGACGCCTAGTGTGATAAACTTGGTAGGTATATCACGCTCACATCCTTCTTTGCCTATATGGGAGAAATCTTCATTAGTGTTAGAATGTTTCATTTATCATTCCACTGCTGGTCTAAAATTATTAGTTTTGGACAAAGTTTCAAATTCGCACTATTCAAACTAAATAAATGGTTCATATTTAATAAATCATTTGTACATTTGTACTACACCATAATTTTCATCAACAAATTTAAGTAATATTTTACAAACTCAATCAATGTTTTGTGCAACATTTCGAGAATAGAATTATGTATAACATCCCGATCTGGTGCAATATGAACATCGTCATTTACTACACGCATAGTAATTCTTGCATATTTTTAAGCAGTTCTTAATTGTTTTCCAAGCAAGGAAATACACCGATAAAGCATTATTTTTATAAATGTTTGATACCAATCATTCTTGCATAATACTTCTAGAATAGCAGATTCACACGGGATTTACAATTACATTTTTACATTAATTTCATTGACATACTCTATATTCAATTAAAGTCGCTTGCAACCATAGACATTTGTTCAAAAATGACATTTAAGCATATACATGTACAATAAAAACCTTTTAATGGTGAACAACTAAATACGTTTCTTATCTGGCAATGTATATGTAAACGCAATTCCATATGACAAGATAACAAACTACTGCTCCCTTCTAACAACTCGGTTTTGTTGAAGGAAGTGTCTCTCACGTCCGGTACCAGACGCAAAGACCCAGAGTTTCCTCGTCCGGTTCATATTTTCTGAAGTTCTTTAAAAATCCGACTGAAATTAGTAACTTATGATATTTTGCGTCTAAGTAATAATTATTTTTTCATAAGTCTAGCTTTAAAAAGTGATAAAAAATAGAGCCGGACGCGGAGACTCTGGGTCTCCCCGTCCGGAACCGGGCGAGCAGAAACTTCCGTTGTTGAAATACTGGATTCGACGGGTCTTCAAACGATTTTAACGTATTTCGACAAGTACTATGACGCAGTGTATGGATTGTGCTTTTTTCATCAAATAATATTAGAAACATTTCAAACAAACTTGATGAAAATTATCGGGGCAACATTTCGAGAATAGATTGGCATATAATATCCCAACCAGGTGCAATATGTACCTCGTCATTTACTACACGCATAGTAATTCTTGTATATCTGTTAAACAATTCTTGGATAAGCGGTGTCATTTCCTCTTCTTCAACTTCCTCCTTAAACAACAACAAAATTGGCTTTTCCATTGCATAAGCTTGCTCAAATTCATTTCTACAGTAAGCACTTTGACAAAACTGACTAGATACAACTGTCAGCACTACTGCACTATTTTCAAGAGTTCTAAAAATCTCGTCATAAATGCTGCGCCCAGGCCTAAAATGTTGGTCACCTATGCCAACTATGTCTCTTTGTACATCAAAGATTTGTCTAAGTTGTTCCGAAAGTGTCGGATAGATATGTTCCATGACAAATTCGGCATCATCGCTAGCATGTGACAAGAAAACTGGAAATTGAAAACGGTATGCACCGGCCTGAACCTGCGCAATAATTTCGTTTATATTGCGTTCCATTATAAGTCTTCTTCTGCGGTACCGCCAAGCCATGACAACAGCAATTGTTACTATCGTTACTGACACAGAGGTGAGTGATGTAGTAATAATAATTCGTCTCAGCCTTATCGGGCGTTCGCATTCTTCCATCAAATCTTCTGTTAGTTTTTGTGTAATTTGTTTGTTTACCGAACTGGAACAAGTAATCTTTTGTGTTGAATTCCTTATCATAGGTGACTGAACAAACCATTGCAAAAAATCTATATTTGTGCATATACATTGAAACGGATTACCACTAACATTTACATAAAACTTGTGTAAAGTATCGTTAGCATGAAAATCGAAGTTTGTGTCGAACCACTGACGGCTATTTTCGCTCAACTGCATGATTTTATTGTTTTCCAGACCAATTAAAGACAATGAAAAGCTTGAATTTAGAGCAAGCTGTGAAATTTCGTTATTTGCAAGATATATTGCTTCTATTTTAGGGTTATTGCTAAAAGTATTCCAAGGTATATATGTTAACCCGTTGCTGGAAAGATCAATAATCTCAAGTTTTTGTAGACTGTAAAATATTTCTCCAAAATCTGACGAATTATATCGCTGCATGACGCTTAATTGGTTATTAGACATGTTCAACATTTTCAGGCGCGATGCAAACCGAAAAGCGGCTCCTTTCACATACTGCATCGTGTTTCTTTGTAATTCGAGTTTCTCTAATTGTTTTAAAGCATCTGTTTCTATGGTAATATCGATATAATGCAGCTTATTGTCCTGAAAAGAAATCTCCTTCATCTGAAATTCTAGACTTTTGAGAATTAGAACCGAGTTCTTTGCATATGAGGCATACGTCGTCACGCCGTCTGCATTTAACTTTTCTACACTCCTGAAATAATATAGTCTGTCATAAATATTCCCACGGTAAATAAAATTAGTTAAATTAAGGTGTACCATTGGATGGGATCTCTCTATTTTTGTCAGATAAAGTGTTTTTAAGGATTCGCACGTTTCTGGTGTTGTTATATCATGGAAAATGTAAGTAAAAGAAATATCGAAAACTTGCAGGACGTCACACATAGCCAGCGCCAATTTCAAATTAAATGTATCAACAAACAAATTTCTAGCAGAGATTTCCGTGATATTTCTCAGTACAAGTGCACTGATTAATTCTTTGTCAAAAGAAGTCGTCCGTATTGGCGGTTTCCCCATTGTATTCAAGTGGTCAATTCTAAGAATAGTCAAATTAGGCATTGATTTCGTACTGTTCAATATCAATATAAGATAATACAATGACATTCTTTTGCAACCCGATAAATCCAGCTCTGTTAAGTTGCCTAGTCCAATGAATGCATCTGCTTCGACAAGTAAAAGTGCCGGAAGGAAGAGCCGGAGATACTGCAGCGACTTTGTATTGCTGAATGTGTAGTTGTAGAGATTTATCCACGGAATATTTATTACCATGCCTTTTCTTTCAACCGTTGCTATATGCAGACGTTTCACTTGTGACCAACCTTGACCTTGAAATCTCGTAGCATTGATTTTTTTTCGTACCGGTACAATGTCTATTATTTCGACAATTTCAGTCCCTTTTGGTAGATTTCTTGGAATATAATTCCTGCATTTCAAAAAATGTGTGCCACCATTCCAGCATGAGTGTGCGTAATTAAGATATATTTCTGTGAAAAAACACAGAAGTATGTATATTTTATTATACGTCATGACTGTATGCATATCAAGTCCGATATGTCCTTTTTACTTAAAAAAAAATCATGCAAACTTACACACATTTGTATTTACGAACACAACATACAGTCTGAAGTGGCCCTACTCCATACAAACATGTCTTTTCACAAAATGCTTCGTAACTAACACATCACTATATCCAATTTTATCGCAATCTGAAGAAAGTAAGATATTAAGGAACTATACAGCTTTTACATGGTGTCAACTCGAAAATTAATTCATTTTTCTGTTGGACCACATTAATCTTCTTTTGGTTGCTCAAAGATTAGAATGACAGCTTTATGTTGGTGAAATTAAAGATTTATTTTTTGTGTTATCTTTTTATATTGAAAGACACTTGAAACAAATACTACTAACAAATATCTGTTACAAGACATTATGAATTATTTGTACAAGCTTTGTGACCACTTTCATCTTGGGCGTGAGCATATTCGTTCTTCATACAGTGATCGAATTGTTAGGGAAATATAAGTATCAAACACGCTGTAAAGTTTACACACTACTTTCTATGCCGCGGCATATAGTGATTTCGTCGTCCGTCCATCCGTCCGTCCGCACAAACGATAGGTACCTAAAGTAGTGTTGTCTTCATTCCGTCTTTTGCCCGTTAAGTGGTCATTATTGTGTTCCTTAGTGGGCACTTAATACCACCTACGTTTGGATGTCCGCCCGTCCGTTCCGCTTTTGTGCAGAGCATAACTCAAAAAGTATTAAAGGGAATCAATTGATGTATTGATAAGGGACAATGAGAGGAAGTGCATTGCACAAAAATCATAACTCATTCACTTTTTAGTTACTGCCCTTTGTGTACTTCTATAAAAATGATAATGGAAATGCAGTGCACAAGAACCATAACTAGATAGCTTCATTGTGTTTTGAGTTTCTGCCTTTTATTTCTTTTGATTGAGCGAAGCATAAATTGAAAAGACTTTACTGTAGTATTGAAGGGAATCAATCGGTGCGTCATATCTTGATAGAGTACAGTGATAGGAAGTACATTACACAAGAACCATAACTACAATGTATAGCTTCAATATTCTATAGTTACTGCCCTTAGAAACTATATCTTGCACGAAACGTAACTCGAAAGTATTGTAAAGGGAATCAATTGATACGTTTTATATTTATTGAAGATAGTGACAGTTTTTCGAAAACTTAAATGAACAGAAACAATTTGGCATCAGCCAAAGCTTCCAGTATTTATTGATCATCTGTTAGAATGACCACCTCTTTTGACTCTTCAATTTCGTTCAATGCCTTTATGATACCGTTTACCCCAGCTTTGTAGTTGGTACAATGCTGTCCTGTTGGTATGTTGACTGTGTCGGAACCACCAGTCGTGTGCATGATGAAAATACCAGCACAACCATCTTGTATAGAGGCACTAGCAGCGCTGTACATGGGTCCATGTTTCTGATGGACAGTCTTCTGTGAATGGATTGTTTCTATATGTCCACAACCGACTTGAGACCAGGTACTGTAATGCAGATACTGATGTTTGACAGGTCATTCCTCTATGACTTAGGCAGTTCCGACTGTAGTTGGTGGTCAAAGATATACACTGTTTGCTTTTCTCAGCTTCTTGGATTCATGGTCAAAGTTCCCTATTTCCAGGCATTCTTTGTTTTGGCTCTAATCTCAAGTTCTCATGGGTGGTCTGGGAAGAACTTGTACTTGGTGGCCTGTATGAACGCCTTCGAGTCCAATCTTTTACCGAGTGGTGGAGTAGCAGTGACGTCCTCCATTGTTCCAGTTATCATGCTTAAGACCTGATCTTGGACCTTATCCAGCACTTGCTGATTTGTCCTTGCAGCCTTCATCTTACCTGCGGTAACAATATTATAGGCGGGGCCCAACTGTTTCCAAATATACTGTTTTCGGTATTCTTTCACTCGCTCCAAAGTTAGTGCAGCTAACGTACATAGTATTGGTAGCTTTTGACGGGCCCAAGTTTCAGAATTAAATGGGGTTTCCATAATAAGAAATAAAGCTAATCACAACGCTGTTTAGTACAACATGTTTCGACTTTATTATACGTCTTCTTTAGGTGCAGTAAATAACAATTATATATGATAACAAACAAGTGGGTTTTCAATGTATCGTATATCAGTATACTTTTGTTGTTTTTGGGGTTTCCATGTAGCCGCTTGCTGAAGATAGACCTACATATGTAGCCTCATTCATTTTAGCCAGAGGAGTGTCACTAATCTTGATGGTACAAGCCTTCTACTTAAAGAGTCATTGATATTCTCAGTAATCGTATCGTATAGTATTATATATTATATTTCATATAATATTTTCTGCTGTAAAAAATATATCAATATTCTAATAACGCCTTTTCTCTTTTATGAAAGTGACGGGTTTTAGTCTCGACACACTTGTGGTGTTGATAGATGTGCTTATGGTCCACCATCCTTTTCAAGGTATATACACTTGGAGCCACTTCTAACCTGACACTTTTCAAATTCGATTTTCTCGAATACGGTTCAAGATATTTATTTCAAATTAAATATTATGTTGTTTGGCAACATTACCTGTACACAAATTATAAAGACGATCGGTTACTTTTGCACGTGTGACAAGTACGATTTCACCATTTTGCACGAGGAAATGTAGGTGAGCGAAAAATATCGATTTTCATTTTCATTTTATTATTCTATAACGCAATTCAAACCGTAAAAACAGAATTTTGATTTTAAAAATCAGTCATTTCGAATGAATAACCAAGAGCGTGGTCGCGCAATTGACATGGTGCTTGCATAGGAGCTCGAGGTCGGGATTATGCTTTTCCGGCTTTGTTTTGTCTTTTTACATTTATTTAAGAACCAATCTAACAAAA
>JAFMSR010001019.1:0-35877 GCA_022818135.1 Saxidomus purpurata | reverse complement strand
GTAGAAACACGAACCAGAAATCGCATCCATTTTGAATACTTTAAAGACATAATAACGATTACAAGAGGCCGTTTGCATACAAAAAAAGATGAAGTTACCCTGGGCTTAGCTAATCCTTAGGGCATGGGGTGGGATGAATTGGGTTATATGTACATTGTATATTGTGGGAGGTGATATTAGCTAGCGTTCTCATTTGTTAGTGAGGCTGATGGACCTTAAATCATTGGACAATGTCGATATTAAGGATGTGACATAACACAGAGCTTTATTATGCTCATATGCTCGATTGTAAAGAAAGCTTAAAGCGTATCGAGTCTGCTTCATGGACAAAATAGTGCTGGGGGCATATCAGGAGGTACGGTCGTGGCCCCAATGGGGTTTCAACCCGCAACCTCCGGCATAAGCGACAAATACCTTGACCATACACCACCGCTGCGTTTGTATGCTGTCCCGGGCCTGCATGGTAACAAGGTGCTACACAGGTAACGTGATGAGCCTGCAGGGTAACACGGTGCTGCAGGGCTAACTTGACGGGGCTGCGGGGTATCTATGTGCTACGGGGCTCACTTCACGGGCCTGCAGGGTAACAAGGTGCTACACAGGTAACGTGATGAGCCTGCAGGGTAACAAGGTGCTGCAGGGCTAACTTGACGGGGATGCGGGGTAACTAGGTGCTACGGGGCTAACTTCACGGGGCTGTGGGGATAAACGAAGCTGCGGGGCTAACTTCATACTCGTACATACTGTTGCTGTTTTATTCTGGCTGCTAAACATACAAGCCTTTTTGTAGTGAAGGCGGTATTGCAGTCAACAAATGATTTAATCACACCGCATTGTTTTAAATGATGACAAGCGAGTTGTTCTGTATGAACTCCTATTAGACCCAAGTGTAATTCAGGTAAGATCATTACATGGTCACCCCTAGTGCTCGGAATTTGGGCTCTCACAAATATAAATGGTATGACATCTAGTTCACAGATACCAGTAATGATTTTTTTAGACTGTTCCGTGGTTCAAATGCTTGAAGACTACTGGTCGTATCTTACAACGAGCATTTTTAAGTAGAGACAACAATTGCGCGTTATTCAAATAAGTCTGCCCTGTAAAAATGACTAGGTATTTTCCCTTGTACTGCACACATTTTTCAATACAGGACATCCATTTAGAAAATGCTTATCTGAAGTGCTCTTTATGTACAAAATGTATACTATTAATGCATAGATAAAGAGCACGTCCAACAATACGGCGGCCACGTAGACATGATTTGATGTACGGGTTCAACCAAACGTCACAGGAAGGGGGCACTTGGCTGTAGGTAGGATGTGACAAAAATTGAATATACTGCTCTGCCTTATTAACTACACTACTGCTGAACTGTGCGCGGGGTGCACCATCATGGAGCAATTTAATGCCCACTCAAGTGTCAGCAGTTGAAGAATCCAATGTGCGTAAACCTTGCGTAGCCTTAACTTCTGAAGAATTCAAGCTTGAAAATCACTTATCTCTCCCACAGTATATCGTACATCTTGTTGCAAATGGCAATGTCTTTGTGAGAGGTTGCTTATATTGGTCAACCTGTACGGTGCTCAGCTTTAGCTTTTGTCCGACCGTCTTTAAAGAGAGATGGAAGGACAGTCTCTTGATAAACAGTGTATAAATAAGCCGTAATTTCTGCCGCGATTTTACCAAGTAAACTGCGAATTCTACTCCTCCCTTAAAGCACCGTTTAAGTAAATCATTCTGGCACTTGGAAATAATGCAAAAAGACAGTAATTCATGTAGCAAAATGAATAAGTTTTCCATAGACATGCTATATGTATACATGTATATTTCTTCGTGGAAATTACGATTTAATTGGACTGCAGAATGCAGATGCAGATGTTCCTCGTATGTGGTGTGAAATAAGCTGAATAATTACAATAAACGAGAGAGACTTGATTCATACCAACTGCCAACTTTCTCACATAAAGAGACATGTCCAGTAGCAGGGCTCGAACTTTGATCCTCAATCAATAAGATGGTACAGTGATTTCAAATACTCGATCACGGAGGCGGTCTATCAGAATGTGTGTCATAGCGAACACTTAGTTAAGCAACTACTTTCTAATACAGACTATAAAACTTTTAAGTTTTCCACTAGTTATATAATATATTTATGTCATTTATACATTGCAATAATCAACCATTTTACGAAGGCTGACGAAACTCTCATTTTCATATGCCCAAACAGTCTGATTACAGACCACAATGCTGTCTATTCACTGCACACCCATGTGGACATGAATTAATCAAAGCGCTGAAGGCACTGAAAATATTCGGTCTGAAACATAGATTATCGTGAGAATTGGTACTCCAATGCACCTAAGATTTTGTTAGCAAGCTAGTAGCAAAATAGTTTCGTGTAGCAAATTCCATTATGTTGGTTTTCCCATGACGCGGCTCAAGTTTTGTTATTTTATTACACTGAACCATGTAGAACACACAAATGGTAGGCATTTCAAAATGAATGAATCACAGTATATTACTGTAAATAATCATGGTAATCAATCAATATTAATTGCAATCATAGTATAATACATACTATACGCGAAATAATAAAACACATTTCTTTTGTTGTTCCATTCATAACAAATTGTTTCCTGTCGGATGTTAAACGCGAACATTCCTATCTAGCCCGTTCACGATAAAACAGTCGTATGGTACATGTCACATATACCATAAACACAACATAAAACAGAAACTGCTTACACATTGATGGGAGACCAGTATCGATCAAGACCAGCCTGCTTGCATGGTCGCAAAGTCCATTATTTTGGTTTTCCCATGACGCGGCTCAAGTTTTGTTATTCTATTACACTGAACCATGCAGAACACACGAATAACGAATTAATCGCAGTACATTACTGTAAATTATTATAGTAATCAATCAATAATTTCATTCAACAATAGTTAGGAAACCTATCTATTGAAACGCGGTTGAAAATGTGGTTTAAGACGAAACTATTTTTCTACTAGCTTGCTAACAAAATCTTTGGTGCATTTAAACGTATGTTCAACTTTATAAAGGGTATACTTCACAATTATCGCTAATAGCGACAGCAACTTAAAAACTGGCTCTTTTCTACATAAATTATATAGTTAAATAACAACCATCTTTAAACTCCCAACTGCGTAGTTTCTTCTTGACTTCGTTACTTTCGATTTTGGAGTGAAAACATATCGCAACCGCGTAGTTAACCAGAACGGCATTCCGTCTGTTATCAGAACCTACATTTTCATTAAATAACCGATGAAATGGTGTTTATAAATGCAATGTAGGTAAAGTATTGCCAGTATGTGTGTCACTTTCAGGCGTTTGATCGGCTGTTCATCAAAGTAGTGCATGTCTAAACTGCGTAGTAAGAAACAGACCACTTAAGTGCCATAATGCTGTATCTGTCGAACGTTTAAGACGTACTTACAACCTGTGTACATTAACTTAGAAAAAATTGACTTAATTCTTTTTTATGATAAATTGTCGCATATTTTTCTTTTCTTTGAAACAATTTAAATCATTGCAATCATATCAACACCAAAACTGTTGATTACTTATGTTACTTTCTATAAATATGAAATGTGATCAATCTGAAGGATTTTTTAGAATTGAGGGGTAGTTCGGTTTTAAAAGTAGAAACTGCTCTTCTCAGAAACCGGGTACCATAAATGTGAAAATCCTCACATTTAAAAATGACAACAGTTTACATTTATTTCCTATATTATGTTTCTGCTGCTTTAAGGATTGTATGGGATGCTTCCCGGCCCCTATCACGCCTATGGCGGGGATAATAAACTGGGTTACCCCTATGGGAGCCTCAGAAAAAAATGACCAAAGTGAATGACGGATACGTTTATTGTTACAATAAGCATACAGAGTAAGGATTAATTCGCATATCAGACAATTGTACAGCAATTAAGTTTAAAATACAAGACATCTTTTAATGTTACTAACCAATGATACAGTTTGTAAAACACATTGTAAGCATATTAAATAATGATAAACTCAAGGTAATCTTTGAGATTCACAATAAGCTTGTATTTGCTCTGAAATAGGTTTTATGTTTTATTGCTGAATAAAATGTATATCCCTCCTTTAATTAATGCGCATAAACAATCTATCAGATATATATAGGTACATATTACTTCACTATAGTAATTGAATCTTTTTAGATTTCGTGTAAATTTAAGGCATATAAATTCCCTTAATTTGCTATTGCATGGCAGTATAAGCAATACCTAACATCATGCGAAACATATATAACTACAAAAAACAAAAATTTAAGTAAGATACGGCTATATGGTCCGAAAAGATATGTAACTACAGGTTAAAGAAACAGAATCCCCGAACATGGTAAAATAATTATGTATGATTATACTACTTGTGTAAATAATACATTAGTTCAAAACTTTAGATTAATCTTCATATTTTGGACTATGATACCTAAAATATAGAATATTGCAAATAATTTTCTCTAACGACAACGACGATATACATGTACTACATAAATTATATTGATGAATCTTGTGAAAGAAACCGTAAATTTCAATAGTGATAAATATCAATACCTAAAAGCTCGGTTGTGAAGAAAGCCTTAATTCTCATCTCAGAAACGTCACTCGCTCAATCGTACAAAAGAGTAAACAAACATTCAGAAAATTCGTTCATTATACGAAAATACAAAATACACTCATATAAAAGCTGTTATCTCTTTCAATGCAAAACGTTATATACCTGTCGTTTTCAATACAGTACTGTTTAACCATTGCCAGCATTTAAAAAAGATTCGATTGGATAGTCGCCCTTGGAAATATCTTCGGAAGCACGTTTGCTAGATGATCATCAGCCGGTATTATACAAAAGGGACATTCCCTACAACTGACACATTTTTGTTCAATGTTGAAATAGACTGAATGTACGTAAAACAATAAATAAATCATTTTTTAAGAAGAACAAGTATATAGAGATCGTAAAAATATCTTGTTTCTGCACAAACTGCCAGTATAGCGACCTTTAACAATTAAATTTTCGCTATCCGACGGAAAAAATAAAAGCAACTATAAAAGGTACATTTTTTTGTACATCAATATTAACCTGTTTATCAATACTTTTTTGGCTGAATCTATTATGTTAGGCGAACATATTTTCTTATATACTTTAAATTTAATCGACAAGTTCCGTTTGCATGTTGTCCTACCTTCAGATTCTTTAAGATTATCTGAAAACTTCTTTAGGACGTGCCGATGATGAAAACGCCAGCACGACTTCAAAGTATCTGGACAAAGAAGCGGAATACATGTAAATATGGCATTAGGTACGATAACATGAATATCAAATGTGAGCTTTCATGGGTTCTAACTATTACAGGTAGGATCATATTTTACCAGAATTAGGTAATTAACAAATAATTTAAATCAAATCACTACTAGATTTTCAAGGAACTAAGTAAAATAGAAATAAATAAAAAAAGATTTTTCGGCGCAACCGTATTAAGCTCGCTTTTGACCGGAAGTTTGGAACTCTTCAACCGTCAGTGAAATGTCGAGTAGAATGACATTTTTGAAATGAGAAACTTACGCTGTAAGGCACCTAATAATTGGATAATACAGGGTGAATATAATGACCGAAAACAACCGAAATAGACCGTATTAGACAGAGACCGAAAAACAGTTTATGCAGACCGAAAACATTTGTTTTTCAAAACATAATTATCACTGCGGATTCGGGAGGTAAATGTGCTCAAAAAGAAGGTGTCTCATAAGTCAGAAATGGCTGGCCCTTTAAATAGGGATGACACTATAATAAACAAACACTTTAACTTTTTATAAATGAAGGAATTGGTAAATAGCGAATAATCAATCAGTACTAGCGATAGAATATTTTCTTTAGAAAAACTAGTTGTTTTTCGGTCTTTTTGTGGTAATTTTACTTTATTTGTAATACGATATTTACAAATATATTTATCCACGGACCTATAATAAAGTGTGAATGAGAACAGGCCATAAAATAGTCTTGCGTTTTCGGTCTTTCTTGAATGGGTTAATAATTTAAGTACGTATATAACTCATATCTAGCAACATAATATGTTGTTACCACCAACTAAGTTTAATTATAAGTGTATCTACTCTAGTATTTAAACTTTATCGGTCAGTGAATAACGGTCAATAATTCGAGAATCATATTTATAAGAAAAATAAGGATTAAGTATGTTTTCCTGATACACATGTCGCGATAGGTATCTAATTACTAATGGGGACACATTTGACAAGTGGCAGGTTAGCTCAGTTGGGAGAACATTAGGTTTAATGTCTGTGTAAGGGAATGTATATGGGTTCGAATCCCGGTGAAGGTTCTTTTTTTCTCACGTTGTGACATTTAGCGCCCTCCGTCTGAATAAATTTATGTTTTACTATAAAAATCTAGCTAACAATCGCTTTCATTTACGAAAATTGCGAGTATCTTTTTTAAAGGTAGTTCTTGTTTGTTATTGTTTGATTTTATGCTGATAGAGACGGCTCACGTCTCAGTCTAGACATACACACAAGGTTAAACACAAAGATATAAAATATTTCTACTGATATACATTACACTAAATATGTTGAGACTTGTCAAAACTTCTCTGTGAAGGTGAACTTGTTTCTTTATTAAACGCCGAGGACTATTTTTCTTAAGTCTTCTAATAAACTTTGTCAAAAACATCTTAAGGCATTCCGGCAATCAAATATTTGGACTACAGAAATTGAAATAGAAGCTAATAAAACATAATATTATGTTTTCCAAACTTACTGAAAAAACTATGATAATTTTATGTATATCACCTTATTTCAATTAAAAGTTGATTTCCAGTACATTATGCATGCTACATTGTTTATTATTCTCAAATTATAATAATGCTTGAAAATGTAACTCTGTCATGGTGAGTTAAACAGTGCGGCGTACTTTCATTTCTGTGACTTTCATCGGAGCGTAGTAGCCCTTCCATGGCCTCCAAACTGGTCCCTTTGCAAACGCCGTGTTACCATAGTCACCGTTTAAATTAGATGTATGACATGATTCATACCACCATGCACCGTGGTACATCACAGAACAGTGGCCACTGTAGGTATCATAATCCCTGTCGTATGTAGAGAACTTCATTCCATTTCCGCATGATGTAAAACTGTCGCCTGCTGTTCCACTGTACCCATTGATGAAAAGCTTGTACCCAGACCTTGCGTCGCCTATAGTGAACTCACGATATTCCGCATAAGCAGTCTGACCGTCCGTACTGGTGAGATCCACACGAAGTGTGTATCTATGTTGTCGTGTTAACATGTGAATGTTTGCGTTTCCTAGCCAAAAGTTTCCGCTTGGGCTCCCGAAACCATCTTCATACGATTTCCAGTTTTTGTAAAAATCGCTTTTTGAAAATCGTCTCTGTATCAGGGTCCATCCGCCGAAGGTGGTGTCCATATCGCATCTCACCTGAAGTCCATTTTCTTTCTGATATGGGTAGATAGTATATACGCCAGTAGTCAGATTTCCTCTGTTTTGAATATCCTCACAGTCCTCGGGTTTTTTAACAACTTGCTGACTATCATTCTTTACTACATTTGCTATTTTTAAGAACAACTCGTCTATGTATTCCTTTGATGCACAGCTGTGCTCTTCAGCTACACAAAATCCACAAAATACACATATCAAAATAATCTTCGCATCCATCCTGTATCGAAAGTTAAAGGGTTCTTTTTAATTTTCTTTTGTACTTTTCTGTAAGAGTTTTTGTTTTAAACGTTAATAAATTTTAAAAGACAAACAGCTACGGTTAAATGAAATAAAGGAGCAGAATGCTTCCCATTTGTAGATCAAACTTTTATAGGCAACGACTGTACTAGCGTCTATAAGATTGAGACGCTCTTTGGGGCATGTTCTATGGACTGAAATGATAAAAAAGACTTATTTCTGATGTTATCGACGTACTGTAAGAACACACCCCATTTTTAAAAATCTAAACCTGAAAAAAAGTTTAAGATTGTATACATTTGACAGTCATTCTGAACATTTCGCATATACTTAGTTTTAATAGATTATTACATGCTTTTCTTCCTGTTTACGATGTTTTAAAAACAAAATTTTGGCGATGAAGATATTATCTTTCATTTTAACAAAAGGACAAACGACTAGTAGATTTAATTGGCATCACGCAAATACTGAGACATCATCGACTCTGATAACTTCCTCTGATAAGAAGAAACCAAATAACAAAAGGATTATCTATGAACATGACGCACTTCTGTAATTGTAAAACAAATTTCATCCACGCGATGATGTTATTATACGTGACAAGTGACAGCTATATTCATGTTAAGTGTGAGTCCCGCCGTGTGATGTTGCTGACTGGTAACTGAAACACACAAACTATATTTTTTATATCCTTTTTATAGAATAAGGTACAAACCACATAATCCGTTCCGCCAAATTGATTGCTTTATGATTCATTATGTTCCTTTCCGTGTCGTTGAAAAACGTATGCCGGTCTAATAAGCCGGAAACGGGCTAGTTTGATTTGAAAAATCCGGCGCACAATCGGCAAAGCGCCGAAGAAACAAAAATACTAAACTAAGCATTTGGAAATAGTTAGGTCAGAGAAATCTATAAATGCAAATAATATGTACAATTTAATGGAATTTTAAAAAGATTATTACTTTTTCTGATTTTCTTTATTTGCTAGGACTTATGTGACAGGCAAACATTCTTTGCGGTGCTACGCCGTATGCATACGCCCGAACCATTAAAATACAGAACTATTTAAAAATATAATGCTATTTACTATGCGCATAATGGTTCATTTAAAAAGCTAACTTAATCTAATCACTATTATTGGTATGCCTATCACTATTGTTAATTTTATCACTTTTAACTAAGGGAGACAACTTCTGAAAAATATCTCGAAGGACCATGACTACAAAGTTGGTTACTTATTCCTTATTCCTTTTTCGAATAAGGAATATGGAACTAGTTACTTATTCCTTAATCAAATCCGAATAAGTAAAAGAAGTGATACTGCCGGTGACACGAACAATGTCGTCGTCATTCTTTAACAATACCAATATCTATTTGTTTTAAGGCCAAACAAACTAAATTTAAGCTATTACTAAGAGTATTTTTGAAAAAATGAACAAAGTCGAATAAGGAATAAGGAACTGGTTACTTATTCCTTATTCAAATCCGAATAAGTATCAGGAGTGATACCGCCGGCGACACCGACAATGCCCTCGTCATTTTTCACTAATATCTCACTGATCTAACATTTTTACTTTAATCTTACTTTTTAAAGGCCATGCAAACTTAATTAAAGTTATCACAAAAATCATTTTTGAAAAAAATGAACAAAGTCGAATTAGGAATAAGGAACTGGTTACTTATTCCTTATTCAAACGCGAATAAGTAACAGAAGTGATAACGCCGGTGACACGGGCAATGACGTCATCATTCTTTCACATTAATACTATCTAACTGTTTTAAGGCCAAGCAAACTTAATTCAAGCTATTACAAAAATCATTTTTGAAAAGATGAACCAAGTCGAATAAGGAATAAGTAACTGGTTATTTATTCCTTTTTCGAACACGAATAAGTAACAGAAGAGATACCGCCGAGGACACGGACAATGTCGTCGTCATTCTTTCACATTACCAATATCTAACTGTTTTAAGGCCAAACAAACTTAATAACAGCTATTTCAAAGAGCATTTTAAAAAAGAGAGAAAAAAGCCGAATTAATAACAGAAGTGATACCGCCGGCGACATAGACAATGTCGTCGTCATTCTTTCACATTACTAATATCTAACTGTTCAATGCCAAGCAAACCTAATTTAAGCTTTTACAAAAATCATTTTGAAAAAAATGAACAAAGTCGAATAAGGAATAAGTAACTGGTTACTTATTCCTTATTCAATTCCGAATAAGTAACAGAAGAGTTACCACCGGTGACACAAAATATGTCGTCGTCATACTTTCACAATACCAATATCTATTTGTTTTAAGGCCAAACAAATATTATTTAAGCTTTTACTAAGAGCCCCTTGAAAAAAATTAACAAAGTCGAATAAGGAATTAATAACTAGTTACTTATTCCTTATTCAAACGCGAATAAGTAACAGAAGAGATACCGCCGGGGACACGGACAATGTCGTCGTCATTCTTTCACATTACCAATATCTAACTGTTTTAAGGCCAAACAAACTTAATAACAACTATTTCAAAGAGCATTTTAAAAAAGAGAGAAAAAAGCCGAATTAATAACAGAAGTGATACCGCCGGCGACATAGACAATGCCGTCGTCATTCTTTCACATTACTAATATCTAACTGTTTAATGCCAAGCAAACCTAATTTAAGCTTTTGAAAAAAATGAACAAAGTCGAATAAGGAATAAGTAAATGGTTACTTATTCCTTATTCAATTCCGAATAAGTAACAGAAGAGTTACCGCCGGTGACACAAAATATGTCGTCGTCATACGTTCACAATACCAATATCTATTTGTTTTAAGGCCAAACAAACATTATTTAAGCTTTTACTAAGAGCCCCTTCAAAAAAATTAACAAAGTCGAATAAGGAATAAGTTACTAGTTACTTATTCCTTATTCAAACGCGAATAAGTAACAGAAGAGATACCGCCGGGGACACGAACAATGTTGTCGTCATTCCTTTACAATACCAATATCTAACTGTTATTAGACCAAGCAAACTTAATTCAAGCTATTACAAAGAGCATTTTTGAAAAAATGAACACAGTCGAATAAGGAATAAGGAACTGGTTACTTATTCCTTATTCAAATCCGAATAAGTAACAGAAGAGATACCGCCGGCGACACGGACAATGTCGTCGTCATTCTTTCACATTACTTATATCTAACTGTTTTAAGGCCAAGCAAACGTAATTTAAGCTATAAGTAAGAGCATTTTTTTTAAAAATGAACAAAGTCGAATAAGGAATAAGTAACTGGTTACTTATTCCTTATTCAAACGCGAATAAGTAACAGAAGAGTTACTGCCGATGACACAAAATATGTCGTCGTCATTCTTTCACAATACCAATATCTTCTTTTTTAGGCCAAGCAAACTCAATTTTACCTATTTCAAAGAGCAATTTGAAACTTTAAAAATGAAAAAAAGCCGAATAAGTAACAGAAATGATACCGCCGGTGACACGAAAAATGTCGTCGTCATTCTTTCGAAATACTAATATCTAACTGTTTTAAGGCCAAGAAAACTTAATTCAAGCTATCACAAAGAGCCTTTTGGAAAATAAATGAACAAAGTCGAATAAGGAATAAGTAACTGGTTATGAAAATGTCGTGTATTAAATGAACAAAGTCGAATAAGGAATAAGGAACTGGTTTCTGGCATTCTTTGACGACAACATATCTTGTGTCATTGGCGGTATCTCTTCTGTTACTTATTAGCGCTTGAATACGGAATAAGTAATCAGTTACCTATTCCTTATTTGACTTTGTTCATTTCTTTTTTGAAAAAGGCTCTTTGTAAAAGCTTAAATACGGTTTGCTTGGCCTATAAACAGTTAGATATTAGTTACTCTTCTGTTACTTATTCAGATTTGAATAAGGAATAAGTAACCAGTTCCTTAAAAATTAAGTTTGCTTGGCCTTAAATAGTTAGATAATGGTATGTTGAAAGAATAACGACGACATTTTTCATGTCACCGGCGGTTTCTCTTCTGTTACTTTTTTCGGCTTTTTTCATTTTTTTCATAAATGATCATTGAAATAGCTTAAATTAAGTTTGTTTGGCCTTAAAACAGTTATTTATTCGTAATGTAAAAGTATAACGTCGACATTTGTCGGGTCACCGGCGGTATCTCTTCTGTTACTTATTTGCGTTTGAATAAGGAATAAGTAACCAGTTCCTTATTTCTTATTCGACTATGTTCATTTTTTTTAAAAATGCTCTTAGTTATAGTTTAAATTAAGTTTGTTTGGCCTTAAAACAGTCAGATATTAGTAATGTGAAAGAATGACGACGACATTGTCCGTGTCGCCGGTGGTATCGCTTCTTTTACTTATTCGGATTTGAATAAGGAATAAGTAACCAGTTCCTTATTCCTTATTCGACTTTGTTCATTTAAAAAAAAATGCTTTTAGTTATAGCTTAAATTAAGTTTGTTTGCCCTTAAAACAGTTAGTTATTGGTAATGTGAAAGAATGACGACGACATTGCCCGTTTCACCGGCGGTATCTCTTCTGTTACTTATTCGCGTTTGAATCAGGAATAAGTAACCAGTTACTTATTCCTTATTCGACTTTGTTCATTTTTTCAAAAATGCTCATAGTTATAGCTTGAATTAACTTTGTTTGGCCTTAAAACAGTTAGATATTAGTACTGTGAAAGAATGACGACGACAGTTTTCGTGTCACCGACGGTATCACTTCTGTTACTTATTCGCGTTTGAATAAGGAATAAGTAGCCAGTTCCTTATTCCTTACTCGACTTTGTTCATTTGTTTCAAAAAGGCTCTTGGTAATAACTTAAATGAAGTTTTTTTGGCCGTAAAAACAGTTAGATATTAGTGATGTGAAAGTATGATGACGACATTTATCGTGTCACCGGTGGTATCTCTTCTGTTACTTATTCAGCTTTTTCATTTTTTATTTTCAAAAATGCTCTTTGAAATAGCTTATATTAAGTTTGCTTGGTCTTAAAACAGTTAGATATTTGTATTGTGAAAGAATATCATATTATGTGTCCCCTGCGGTATCTCTTCTGTTACTTATTCGCGTTTGAATAAGGAACAAGTAACCAGTTCCTTATTCCTTATTCGACTTTGTTGATTTTTTTTAATGCTCTAAGAAATAGCTTAAATTAAGTTTGCTTAGCCTTAAAACAGTTAGATATTGGTAAAGTGAAAGAATGACGACGACATTGCCCGTTTCACCAGCGGTAACTCTTCTGTTACTTATTCGCGTTTGAATAAGGAATAAGTAACCAGTTCCTTATTCCTTATTCGACTTTAATGGTTAAGTTTTTCGTACCACCCCACTTTATTTCAAAAGTATTAGAGGTATGGCTTTGAAATTTACCATACTTGTTTACCATCATAACCTCCATCTACAGACAAAGTACATAACTCTGTCAAGGTTTTTGACAGAATTATGGCCCTTTTTGACTTAGAAAGTGTATTGAGCTTGGTTAAGTTTTCCGTACCACCTCACTTTATTTCAAAACCATTGGAGGTATTGCTTTGAAACTAACCATACTTGTTTACCATCATGACCTACATCAACAGACAAGAGGACATAACTCTGTCAAGGTTTTGAACAAAATTATGCCCCTTTTTTACTTAGAAAATACATTGAATATGGGTAAAATCCACGTATTGCCTTAACCCTTTGAGATATTGCTTTGAAACTTTGAATGCTTGTTTACATCATTACCCCCATCTGTAGGCAAGAGAAGGTTACTCTGTCAGGGATTTGTTTTTTTAAATTAAGGCCC
Source organism: Saxidomus purpurata (assembly GCA_022818135.1). Taxonomy (NCBI): domain Eukaryota; kingdom Metazoa; phylum Mollusca; class Bivalvia; order Venerida; family Veneridae; genus Saxidomus; species Saxidomus purpurata. The sequence continues at coordinate 22,349 of JAFMSR010001019.1, read as the reverse complement.
TTTATCAACTTAGATTCTTGGTAAAGTTTTTCTTACCACTCCACTTTTTGACTAAACTGTTCGAGAAATTACTTTGAAAGTTGGAATACTTGTTTACCATCATGATCCCAAAACATGGGCAGGAGAAGGTAATTCTGTCAAGGATTTTATATGAATTATGGCCCTTTTTGACTTAGAAACTCAGTTAAAATTTTCATTCTTGTCCACTTGTTGACTTAACCATTTGAGATATTACTTTGAAAGTTGGGAGTACTTATGTACCATCATGAGACCTATCTGTAAGCAAGAGAAGATAACTCTGTGAAAATGTTTCTTGATTTGTACTTAGAAATTCCTAGTTAAAGTCTTGTGTGCCCTTAACTGTCAAAGTTTTGTTTTATTGGCAAGCACTAAAAAAGTCGAGCGCGCTGTCCTACTGACAGCTCTTGTTATTGTTTTCATTACTCGAAGTACCTAGATAAGTATATTGCGTACATGATAATATTGAAGTTTAAAAAACGATATTTAAAAAAAGATTGGTGTTCTCTACATAATGACCCTAGGTACTCGGAGTATGTGATGCAGGAAGCACGAACAACATTTCTCAACCAAACAGTCACTACCGAAAGCTTCAACTGATTTTTCCGAACATTTTAGTGTATGAAACATATGTATTTTCTCTAGGCTATTTTCCTGTGTGAGGAGATTGTTTTGGAAACGTTTAGGGGTAGGGACAGCAAAGATGTTTTCCTCAAAGAATATTATTGCTGACAAACCATACAGAAGACCCTATATGTAGTGACAAGGATAACGTATACTAAGTATGCTACTTATTTTTGTCGTTCTTTATACGCTGCCAAACCATACAGTAGTCCCTATATGTAGTGTCAAGGAGAACGTATATGCTACATATTGTTGTTGTTCAATATACGCTGCCAAACCATGAAGTAGTCCCTATATGTATTGACAAAGATAACGTATATGCTACATATTGTTGTTGTTCAATATACGCTGCCAAACCATACAGTAGGCCCTATATGTAATGCCAAAGAGAACGTATATGCTACATACTGTTACTGTTCAATATACGCTTCCAAACCATGAAGTAGTCCCTATATGTAGTGATAAGGATAACGTATATGCTACATATTGTTGTTGTTCAATATACGCTGCCAAACCATACAGTAGGCCCTATATGTAGTGACAAGGAGAACGTATATGCTACATATTGTTGTTGTTCAATATACGCTGCCAAACCATACAGTAGGCCCTATATGTAGTGACAAGGAGAACGTATATGCTACATATTGTTATTGTTCAATATACGCTGCCAAACCATACAGTAGTCCATATATGTAGTGACAAGGATAACGTATATGCAACATGTTTTTATTGTTTAATATACGCTGCCAAACCATACAGTAGTCCCTATATGTAGTGACAAAGAGAACGTATATGCTACATATTGTTATTGTTCAATATACGCTGCCAAGCCATACAGTAGTCCCTATATGTAGTGACAAGGAGAACATATATGCTACATACTGTACGAGTATGAAGTTAGCCCCGCAGCCCCGTGAAGTTAGCCCCGCAGCACCTAGTTACCCCGCATCCCCGTGAAGTTAGCCCCGCAGCACCTAGTTACCCCGCAGCCCCGTGAAGTTAGCCCCGTGGCACCTAGTTACCCCGCATCCCCGTGAAGTTAGCCCCGTGGCACCTAGTTACCCCGCATCCCCGTGAAGTTAGCCCCGTGGCACCTAGTTACCCCGCATCCCCGTGAAGTCAGCCCCGTAGCACCTAGTTACCCCGTATCCCCGCATATGGTTTCCTCAAAGTACCGCTTGAATTAACCTATGCATACATCACCACAGGGCAATGAACAAAACGCAGTGGTGTTGATGGGTAAAGATGTCTGCCGCTTATACCGGAGGTTGCGGGTGAGAACCCCACTGGGGTCATTGCCGCACCTTCTTATATGTCATCAATTCTATTTTCCCAGTCTCGTGCCATCTAGTATCAATGATACAAAGTGTATAAATACTGTTTCCAAGCTACAAGTAAGAGTAGCAAGACTGGTAAAAGGCAAATCTTCTCGTACGTGCAGCACACAGTTACTAAAGGAATTACATTGGCTTTCTTTCAAAGATAGATGTTTCTGTCATACAGCTATACTTGTATATAAAGCCCAGCATAACCTTGCGCCAGATTATATACTTGACTTGTAAAACTTTTTCAGCAATAATAATTCTAAGCACTGAAAACACTGTTTGTAGAAGTAACATCCCCGCCTGAAGGAGTTAGCCCCGTGTCCCCTGCTATCAATGCACTTCTTGTAACAGTCATTTCTAGTTTTCAGACCACCTCTTTGTGTCCCAGCATTCAAATAAACTCAGCCCTGTGTCATGTAGTATCATTGCAGCCCTGGTGAAACCGTTTAAAGTAGAACCATCCCCGCCTCACTAACTCAGCCCCGTGTCCCCTGCTTTCAAAACAGCACTTCCTACATTACTCTCTAATTTCATAGCATCCTTTTGTGTCCCCGCGTTCACATAAACTCATCCCCGTTTCCTGTAGTATCATTGCAGCCCTGGTAAAACAATCCCTGCCTCCCAAACTCAGCCCCGTGTCCCCTGCTAGCAATACAGCACTTCTTACACTACTCTCTAAATTTCATACCACCCTTTTGTGTCCCCGCGTTCACATAAACTCAGCCCCGTGTCCTGTAGTATCGTTGCAGCCCTGGTAAAACCGTTAAAAGTAGAACCATCCCCGCCTCACTTACTCAGCCCCGTGTCCCCTGCTATCAATACAGCACTTCTTACACTACTCTCTAACTTTCATACCACCCTTTTGTGTCCTCGCGTTCACATAAACTCAGACTCGTTTCCTGTAGTATCATTGCAGCACTTATAACCCGTACCTTCACGTATCAGCCCCGTGATGTTAGCCCCGCAGCACCTAGTTACCCCGTATCCTCGTGAAGTTAGCCCACAAGCACCTAGTTATCCCGCCCCCCCCCCCCCCGTGAAACTTGCCCCGTTGCACCTAAATACCCCGCAGCCCTGTCAAGTTAACCCCGAAGCATTTAGTTACCCCACAGCCCCTCGAAGTTAGCCCCGTAGCACCTAGATACCCCGCAGCCCCGTCAAGTTAGCCCTGTAGCACCTACATACCCCGCAGCCCCGTGAAGTTGAGTCCGTAGCACCTAGTTACCCCGCTGCCCCGTCAAGCTTGCCTTGCAGCACCTAGATACCCCGTAGCCCCGTCAAGTTAGCCCTGTAGCACCTTGATACCCCGCCTCCCCGTCAAGCTGGCCCCGTAGCACCAAGATACTCCGCAGCCCTGTTAATGTTTGTTTTATCTATCATGCACACGTTCTCGGTGTACAAAGGTCAAACTATTTCATCTTATAAACAATACGCTTACATGCACGTTTTAATTGATTTGAAACGAAACATCAATTGTTTTCTTTTGTAAAATATGATAGAAACTTTTAATTTGTGATCGAATTTCTGTGGTCAGCGATCACTCAGCAGACATACACCTGGACGAAAGAAGTCCAGATCTTGCGCGTACGGCCGTTTATAGAACGAAATTGATTCAGCCTTAGCGGTCACAAATTTGTCCAAAAAAGCATCTTAATAATTATGCAAAAATGGTCTGAAATTCTTTATAGCATTTTATAACGTTGTGCTCTCTGTTTAGATGAGTACCTTGTTGTACTCCTTTAAACATCAATTGTTGTTATCAGGGTGTCAGGTTCACCAATATTACTACGAAGGAAAACGTAAATGTTATTCCAAATTTACTATGCACGGCTCAGAAGTAACGGCAGTGCTGAAACCAACGACCATAGTTGAATCATCGTTGTGTTGGAAAGCTATCTAACAAGGGTTTTGTTGATACTTTGAGACGTAGACCGGTTTCATAACTGTTTATCACTTCTTTTTCACGAAAACAAACATATACATTTGTACTAATTTAATAAATACTTGATTATCACAAAAACAAAAAAGGAACTAAAAACGATATTACAAGGTCTGTATTGATAGCAGGGGACACAGCTGATTCCGTGAGCTTGGGATGATTCTTATAGAAACTTTGTTACCACAGCTGCATTAGTACTAAAGATATGGGGTTGTGGTACATGCAGATGCGGGGGGACTAATATTTGAGATGAAACCACGGGTTTGGTTTGATATAAGTAGGCGTATAAATTTATTCAGTGGCCTGTACGGATTTCTCCGGAGCTTAGTTAACGCGGGGCTGTGTTAATACTGGGGACACGGATCCTAGTGAACCGCCTCGGCGACCTTTAACAATTAAATTTTCGCTATCCGCCGGAAAAAATAAAAGCAACTATAAAAGGTACATTTTTTGTACATCAATATTAACCTGTTTATCAATACTTTTTTGGCTGAATCTCTTTTATGTTAGGCCAACATATTTTCTTATATACTTTAAATTTAATCGACTAGTTTTGTTTGCATGTTGTCCTACCTTCAGATTCTTTAAGATTATCTGAAAATTTCTTTAGGACGTGCCGGTGATGAAAACGCCAGCACGACTTCAAAGTATCTGGACAAAGAAGCGGAAAATACATGGCATTAGGTACGATAACATGAATATCAAATGTGAGCTTTCATGGGTTCTAACTATTACAGGTAGGATCATAATTTACCAGAATTAGGTAATTAACAAATAATTCAAATCAAATCACTACTAGATTTTTAAGGAACTAAGTAACATAGAAATAAATCAAAAGATGTAAGACCTTTTCGGCGCAACCGTGTTAAGCTCGCTTTTGACCGGAAGTTTGGAACTCTTCAACCGTCAGTGAAATGTCGAGTAGAATGACATTCTTTTGAAATAAGAAATTTACGGCACCTTATAATTGGATAATACAGGGTGAATATAATGACCGAAAACAACCGAAATAAGCCGAATTAGACAGAGACCGAAAAACATAATTATCACTTTTTTCAAAACATAATTATCACTGAGGATTCGGGAGGTAAATGTGTTCAAAAAGAAGGTGTCTCATTAGTCAGAAATGGCTGACCCTTTAAATAGGGGTGACACTATTTCTGATAAAAGTTTTGTTTGTTTTATTAGCAAGCACCCACAATAGTCGCTCTTGCTGTCTTAAGGACAGCTCTTGTTATAACAATGCTTTCCTTTTCTTGCATAAGAAATATGTAGTTGGTTAGAAATCCGCAAGGGAACAGCTGTCCGGTTAAAAAAGTGGTTGTCAAACGAGGCTAAATCACAAGACATAGCCACAACTGCTCAAACATGTGCACACGTATTACATATAACATAAATATCAAAACTATTTTATTGGGTTTTCAAGTGAGAAAAAAAAGATTATGTAGCCTTATCAGTGTGCACCTGTGTGTTTAATAAATTGTTTTCAATGTTATAACGCAGCAAAATCAGGAGTGCGGCTATCTTAGTTAGATAAAGACTATTCCATATTTTCTTTTGAAACGGAACTTTAACTTTGTACGTTTAAAGTGTGTTACCTAACCCTTTCGCTTTGTTATTCCTGATGTTACATATCTCCACAAAATAGTTCAAAAGTCAGAATAAAACATATATATCTGAAAGCACTTCATGCTGTTTTGTTGTAATTGAGCTGCAACCACGGATTTAGGATAATGTAACAGTGACATATACACAAGTAAACAACCATTGCATGTGTTTTTTCAAAGTCTGCGTACAACAGAAGATTTAAAGAAGAACTTCATATTTTAAATGTTATCATTTATAATCATTTAAAGTAGTCTATATCAAAATACACAATGCTCGTGCACTATTCTGATGCGTCACTGTAAAATTATTAAAGTTATATACCCTTCAAAATGAACACAATGTGTTATAGTTAAGAAAGATGCTCAAAACACAGTGGATGCTTTAAAAACATATAAGAAATAAGTTTAACCAAGTTATTTCTGTTATAGACGAATACAAATTAAGACAAACTTAACCGAAGGGGTAGATTTTCTTATTTTTGACTAGGATAGTAAAAAAGATTTTTTACATATTTCCGAGATTTATTCAATGTGAATGAAACTGTAATACATATCATTATGTTTGGGTTTTAACTATGGGGATGTTTATTATTCTAGGAGTATAAATCACTGATTAATGTTTTATTTAAAATTTTGATGTTCACTTTAAACGGTAATATCACTTAAAAACTGTCCTTCCTTGTTCTGTTTTGTAAATCCATGTGTCATACTGACACAGCTGTCTTTTTGTCTATTGTGTTCTGCTTGTTCTCTCTTATTCAGAATGGCTATTTTCGTATTAAGTTTACTGATACATGTGATGTAGAGATAAGTTAACAATAAATAAATAACTTAAACTTGGCGTTTGGCGTGGTTTATCTAAGGATACATCATAAGTCTTGATGTTATATCACCCAGATCTTAAGTCTTGTAACAACGTCAGGGGACACATTTTTTCTTCTTCTTGATTTCGTTGTTTTGTGTTATGTACCATCTTCAAAAGAAAAACATCACAAAAATTTCATTCATGTTTCTTCGTTAGATACGTTAGATACGCCTGAAATTGTAATGTTTATGAACTGATCTTGCTAATGTCTGCAAAAGCAATATCTCTTGTGTTGATTTTCCTCCGTTCGTTTTACCAAAGTTTAAAGGATAACATTTTCGGCTTCAAAGTTTTGATTATTTAGCTGCAACATAAGTTTCCTTAATCAAAGATAAACCAATGTAATAGATATATATGACACACTTTCAATTCATGTGCATTGTCAGAAAGGAGAGCTTCCTGTTTTTTGTTCGTTGGTTTCTTGCTTGTATTATGTTGTATAGCAACTAAGTTAGCGATACCTACCAGTGTTGTGGTATTTTTGTTTAGTTTTGTTTTTGTTAAGGTTTTTGTTATTTCATCTGCATACTTTACTGTCAAAACCAAAACAAAAATATAATAACATATCTTTTGAATCTATACATATTTATAGTATAAAGAGAGTATGTGACAATGTCTTTTCGTCGATATGTTTTGCAAACTTTTTAATACAAATACAGCATAGAAACGCTGATAATCCACAAAGGACAATAGGGGTCTAAAATTAGTTCATCAACATGTTGATGGAAATACTGCTCGCCTGTACAAAACTGAAATAATCTACATGTTTAGAAAAAAGTGGTGTGTACACGAACACATACAAACAAGGCATTATATTACGGCATGAGGTGAGCCGGTGTAACGGCAGGAAATCCTAAATCTCTAAATAAATGACCAAAAGATACAAGTCTTACATATATTTTTTTGTCATTTCGCCGCCATCATGAATTGACATAAAAAACTCAAGACACGCAAAGGCATTCATGAATCAATGTTCAATATTGAATAACATTGAAAGGCACATCAACGTGATTTATTTGATTTTTCTGTATGAAGCTTATGAAAAAGTATAGGTTTCGAGCCAATGCTTGTGTTGTTCATTTATCAGTCAACGTAGCACATCAAACACGCAATCAGGCAACCTTCACGTTCAGTAGAATAGTGGTCAGGACATAATAGTGGTATATAATTATAATCCTTTCATATTTGCTAAAATTATTTGCACGGTTAAACCCTTGGATAATTTTAATGTTTTCTAGGATTGCTATGTATATCTGCGTTCGAATCTTGGTTTCTGTCTCGCAAAAGATTTATACGTAAACATTGTCCATGTATGGTGTAGACTAGGTGCTCAGATAACAATATTTTACGCAACCCCTTCGCTGGGGTTGTTGCGACAGCTGAGTGATCTAATGCGTTCCTACTTTACATTTCGTAATTGATGTCGCCACATGGTACACCAGGTTCGGGTCAACGGTTTCTGCCTTGTGTTAAATTCATCAATTTACAGTTAAACATTTTTTGCTGTAGCCGAGAAAAAGCCCCCCCCCCCCCCCCACCCCCCGAGCGCAGTGTTGTCAATGTAGTGTCATATATATTGGTAAAATATCAATTTATCACGACGTAGAGGCCGCAGTTCTGTATAGGTTCGAATCCTCGCTACTGTCTTTGAAACTGTGTCTAAAATGAATATGCCAAACATAATGACTCAATTAATAGTTTTAATCAAATTCAACCCTTAAAATATAGCACCATACGTAAGGAAAATTATATGTACAGGTAAATAAACTATACATAAAAAAACATAAACCCATTGAAATAAGTACATGTAGTCAGTATTCAGAATTCGATTTCTTTTGACCCAAAATATCAACATTAAATCTTGCAGATATTAGGTCCTTAAAGAGGCTGCTTGGTTTTCTATATGAGCTTTTTAGGGCATTTTCTGCATACTCAATCTCGTATGCGAAATATAATTTCATCATAGCCATCTATCATTTTTTTCAAGATATTTCATGTTTCCTTTTTTGAACATGATCTATTCTGGACAACACGTCTCTCCAAACAAATACCGGTACGACTTGTATATTCTTTCTAACCATTGAATTTTTAAGTACCAAAATTTATAATTTGGGTTATAACGACTTAATATTGATTATTCACACGTGAACTATGAAATTTTAGTGTATCTCATAATGAATCAGTGTTTCAGTTTAACTGAAATTCCCTTTTGGTAAACACAAACGACGCACAACTGTCATGTGTATAAAGAGGTATGATATGGGTATCTTTCAATGTATATTAACGTCCTGTCGCATCCTTTGACTTTAAATTCACTGTTGCAAATATATCTACATGGTAAAGTAATCACGGCATTTGTAAACACGGATCATTGACCAGTGCATGCAGTACGTTTTCTTATTTGGTTACATGCAATATGTCTCCATTTTTGTCTACATGCAAAAAGACGTTAAGCACTTTTGTTTTGTGAAATACCATAATAAGATCAAAGCGCTGTGAGCGCTGAATGCCTGGGGGCTATAGTTAACTCCCCGAAAAACAACTTTTGACCTACGTGTTTTGCGCTGAACCTTACCTAAAGCGCGGGTCGAAATGTGCAGAGGACGAAATTCAATACATGACACAGAATGAATGATTCACAAAAATATTGGTGGCAGGGAAGTTTGTTTTATTATAAAACGTACGTTAAATGAAAAATAATCACATAGTTAACATTATAAATTGTGTAAGCCAATAAAAATAATTCGATCTGCGCTTTGTACTACTTCAAGCGATATGATCTGATGATGTGGATCGAAAATTATTGTGTACCAAGGACAAGACCTTGAAACAGAAATAAACAAGGCAATACAAGCAATGAAATATAAATACAGTACTGTACTATGTTTATAACAGAGAAAACCAAAAATGATTCTGGGTTACCTTGTAGTTGTAATCGGTGAAACCGTTCACTGGGCCTTGACATGCAGCGTCCTCGATAAATGGCGGTTGATTTTGATCGCGTGAGTTCTTCTCGGGAATGTACGTAAATTATATATTTTTTTAGAGAAATTTATTTTTAGGTAAATATATATGTAATCATTCGTAAATAACAAAGTTGTCAATGAAATAACATCGGAAATTTGAAAATCAAACTACAGACTCTTATATATCGAGCTCCGTACGTTTCCGTATATTTCCGTAAATATCCGTACTTTTCCGTATTATGTATGTGATTATCTTCCGTAATCAGCTAACAGCGCATTAATATCAAAAACAGAAAAAATGTGTAATGCAGCCCGTAAGGTATAGACCTTCCTGCAATCGTTTGAATTTGTATGTACTCTTTTTATTTGTAATATGTTCTTATCATATGCGACATTCAAACAGAAGATTGATCTGGTCTGTCTTGCACTACTTTCGCATAGCGCATGTTTACAGTCGTTATTCGCACATAGCACAATTAAATTTCTTGCAGTGTTTGAAATGTGATATGCTAACTTAGGCTTAGGGGACTTTCAGTCCCCAGGCCAAAAAACCAAGTGATCAACAAAGTACTCTTTTTTGTTTTACTTGTCAGAATGAGCATGTTACAAAGTCTACGTATTCTGTGATACTGGTGCATATACATTTTAAAGTCCCATGATCACTATTAATTTACTCGTGCTATATAAAAATAAGCTGATGCTGTAAGTCGGTAAAAAGCTATGCATAACTTGTGGTACATGTTTAAACCCTATCCGGCAATAAATAAATATTGCATTTGTTTTGTATTTATTCTAAAAATGTCAAGGTATGCACGACTCTCGTATTTAAGTCCCTTGTGTTGTTAGATAGCGTTTCTTGTTTTTTACAATATCAATTTTGATACTTTCGATTAAAAAGCCAGTTTAAGACTGTTTTTATTTTACAAACTAGAACTATCACTGAAGGTGATGAATACCCCCCCTACCAGAACATCGCACTGACACAGTATAATAAAATCTATGTAACATTTGATGCTTTAATTATTTGACCATGCATAGTACGTATCACTTCTATGAAGTTTCATTCAATTCTGACAAGGGCTTTTGGAGATTAAGCGTCCGCAAGATTGCGTTTACAGACAGACGGACAAGCTGTTTCCAGTTAAGCTTCCCCCTTACAATTTGTGTGCGGGGGTATAACTGTCAAATTTTCTGATAGAACGTCTTTCTTCGTAACATATTATCATGGGGTATCAAACTCTTCTGTTAATTAATATGTAAAGTTATAATGTATTAATACTGGTTGTTGTTTATGTTTCATCCCTCCACACATTTCTTTTTATTATGTCAACTAATGTTGTGTTGTACCGATTACAAAGGTGCACTGCATCGTTGCACTTGCCGTTTAACCATCAATATATTACAATATGAGTTGATATACTAAAATATATCTTCGATATTTTATATTGTTTACAGACGTCTGGAGCACCGAACAATTAATAAATATTTGTATATGTTTCGTCATTAAAGTCGGTATAACTCCAACAAGTGATTTGAAACATGGGTCGTTAGGTTAGTAAACAATGAAGATGGTTTCCCCCACCTTTGTGTAACCAATAAAATGACATGGGAATTAAGTTTCAAAAACAAATATGTTTAGAAATATTCTTTAAATCATTTGAACCGTTTATTGAAACATGCTCAGTAGCGTCGGTGCATTGTCTATTTATTATGCACTTTAAAACTTCAAAAATGATATTAAAGAAATTCAGAGGCTGGTACATTGTATGACCATCAAAGCCCGAAAATGAAATTTATTTTAAATAATTTTTCTCTTGATTCAAATTTTATTTAAAAAGATGTTTGTAGTTCACTTTCTGATAAAACACCCAGTTATTTCTGATAAAAAATGTTCTCAGCAATTTGACGCTCCTTCGATTCGCCTTGCTAAACTATTTCTTATTTCATGTCTCGGAGTGCCCCCTGCGGTAGGGGGTGGTGTCAGACACGTTTGGGGGCACTCCCTTACCTCCGAGGAGTTAACCATATTTGAATCATAAACTTAAGAAGGACTCCATTTAAGAGTGTGGCATACAAGTGAGTATTATTCTTACATATGCGTGTGCTGCGAAAAAGCGTTTCAGGACCAAAGAACATTTTTGAGGCATCTGAAACATATGCTGGGAAGAAAACTGTAAGATTAACGGAAATTGCTTTTTGAAGGTAAAGTCTTAAACGATAAATACACTGACCGATATTTTGACGAGCCCTCTAGAGGTTTCAGCTTTTCGTTGCATGCTACGTAATACGGATAAGACCATAGTGTTATCTCAAAATAAGTTCAAGATGTAACGTTATAATCGAGACATGTCGAATTTCTCAAACCCAAAGTATAGCATGGATTTGGCGCCACTTCAGTTACCATCCAACACAGCATGCTGGGCGTGTGACAAGACTGAAGTACCGCTCGAATGCTGCGAGAAGTGCAAAGTCGCGAGATACTGTAGCAAACATTGTCAACTTTAGGACTGGTCCCGTTTTCATCAGTCGATATGTATATCACCTCTCTCAAAGTGAAAATAGTGACGATGGAAAGAGGGGAAAATAAGGCAAAAGATAGAAAATGAGGTTAGAGGAGGAAAGGTGAGGGGGAGAGGAGGAATGAGGAGGGAAAAGGGAGGTAGGAGGAGGAGAGAGGAGGGTAAGATAAGTGAACACTAAGGTCGAACTAATAGATAAGCTGGTAGTAAGTAGGATATATACCTATTTACGTGTGAATATCGATATTACTGCAACGGTGGTTTTTAAACGTCTTAAAGCTCGAGTCTTAAACGATAAATAAACAGAATGACATTTTTTACTTCAGTGATTGCTTGGATGTCAAGAAGTGAAGACGCAGACTTGAGAAAAATGGATACATTCGATACAAAAGAAAAGAGAGTAAAGAGGAAGTTTAATAGGAGCGCATCTCGTAAAAGCCATGTGCCTCATTCTGAAATGTATATACGGATGGTCCTCCCAGCGGAGCAGACGACAGCTATAGCTAAGAGTATGCTTGATCGTCAGTCCAAACCTAAAGTGACATTAATCGATCTGGAATTGCAACGAATGAAAGAAGTCAGTAAAACGCGGAAGCGTAAAGGTAAAGGGAAGTTAGATGGTATTAGTAACAAGAGTACCAAGAAACTTAGGCAGAGGGCACCATCTGCGAGCAGAAAGCCGAAGCAGACCTCAAAAGAAGATGAAAACATCACTACTATTGGACAGGTATTAAACTGAACACTTACATGACTCCTCATTTGCAGTTTAGCCTTCAAGCGCGATGTTTGAATGTGATATATGTTTCAAAGTCTTTAGAAGACGGGATAATATGTTGCGGCATAAAAGGTCTGCACATCCGGACGAAGATTCAGAGGAAGACGCGATGTCAGACATTTTTGGACCTGTTAATGAAAACAATTCTGATAACAGCGACGACGATATGTCTGTAACATCTGAGAAGAGTTTGGATATTGACCCTTGGGAATACATTATAGAGGAAGCGTTTGATAAGTGCCAGTCGCAGTATGAAACCGAAGTGAAGGAGCTTATGGAAGAAGATACCGAGATCAGTGAAAGTGAAGCCAGAGAAAATGTCTTTGAGGACATGAAAAACACTTACATGAAAGCCATGATGAACATTTTCGGTAGAAAACTGGTGTGGTTCGATGCTATGAAGAAGGATCCCATCTATAAAGCGATAAAGAAGACAGTCAATCAACTAATTGCAACAGAACACTAAGAAGGGGAGGAAGCCTTAAAGTACGCCATTCTAAAACGGAGATTTCTGTTTGATAAAGTGCTGGACAATTACGTCACTCCACAGTTGGAAGAGGAAGAAGATACGGAACAAATGGAAGATACTGAGTGAGAGTGATACATGTATAACAGGACTGTCAAACTTGTTCGGCTAATAGTAAAACGATATTGTCGAAGCTAAAGTGAGCTGCGTGTCTTTTTGTATAAAAAAAACTTTATGATCTGTGACATTTCTATCAACGAATTGACTGACTTCATTCATTTGTTCCATATGGAAAGATCAAAACTTGTGTCTGTTTTATTAAAACTCACGCTTTTATATTAAAGAAGTGTAGATAATTTAGAAGAAAAAAATAAATGTAGCTAATAAACACAGAAGTTGCTTTGTGACTTCTCTTTCTCGGTCATTTTTCCAATAGGTGGTGTTTACCATTTAACTAAGGGTATATAAAAACGTCTAGCAACAAGCAAGAGTTTAAATCAAGTAATAAGCTTTTATCTAAAACTATTCATTTAAAATATACGCAAGATTAAATTAATGTTTTCCTACAGCGCTCACTCCACTAAAATTAACGCTATTCAAAGAAAAGGCTTGCGGTTTACGGGTCGCAGTGTGTGCTTGGTATTCTTTCAAAAATATGTAATTTAATCGTGTCACCATGACAATCTCGCTTGTTATTTAATACCTGTTTGTGTTTTTTATAAGTATGCAGTTGATGTCCTTTCGAAATATATTAGTTATCAACTTTTTTTAAAAATATTTGATTAATCTACATGTATGTTGAGAAATATACGCAAAAGTTTGTTTTATTTTCATTGCATTATACGCTTGAATAAACCGTCCTATCTTTTATAAGTGTTTCATTTGGAATTTTACAATGGGTAGGTTCCATTCATTGGTCATTGGGATGCTCATTAAAGTCCAGTATTACTTGTATGATTTCGACGGCATACCCCAAATTTGAAATGAAATAATCCAAAATATCAACATACATACAAACAAAAAAACAAAAATAATATCAAACAGTCATGATCTCATGTCTCATTTGCAGAAACAAGAGTGCCATATGGATAGAACTCGAATAAAACATTTTGACACATATAGCCGCAAACAGGAGACCGAACCAAACGACTTTTACCTCCCTTAGATATCCCTAAAAGGTTAGAATCCGTTTGCATTGGTCTGTTTCTCCTCACTACCTCCGAGGCTTTCATTTTCACATGCTTGAGAAATGCCTTACGGTTTTCAAACACGCAGTCGCAGCATACACAGATATTTGAATAATACTCGCATGTATGCCATACTCTGAAGTGGTGTAATAGGTTTCTCCAAAGCAAAAAAAAAACAAGAGCTGTCTCATGACAGCACGCTCGACTATTCGAAAGCTTGTTAGTAAAATTGGTTTTTTTGTCTAAGAACAGGTGTATTGTGTAATTGTCTATAAGAATTAAGGTCAAAGATATGAAACTTGTTCAAAGACCTTTGTAAATGAACATTACGTGCAAAGCCTTACTCTGGAATATGTAAGCCAACTGGGGGGAGGAGGGGCAATAATTTCAAAGAAATACATCACCTTGTATATTTGATCATGAATAACTTTGTAACGTTTCAAAATTGATATGTATAAAATTAAAAAAGCATGACCACTGCATGCTGCATAATTATTCTATGACATTTCAAAAGTAAGCCATTTCGAGTATTTCTAATAATAGTCTGGTAAGTTAAAAAGGGGCATAAATATGTCAAAAATCAAAAACATTGGTGAAGATGTTGATAGTAATTAAACCTATATTTTAAGTTTCAAGTCAATACGTTTGATAGTATTCAAGATATTTGACTTTATAAAAATCTTTAACTTAAAATTCTAAGTTTAAAAGGGGCATAAATCTAACAAAAATCAAAACAGAGTTATGGGGATTGTTTCCTCAGGTGAAGATGTTGATGGTGGACACATAATTTGAGTTTCAAGTCAATACCTTTGAAAGTATTCAAAATATTTGAATTTATAAAATCTTTTACCAAAAATTCAAAAGTCAAAAAGGAGGATAAATATGTCAAAAATCAAAACAGAGTTATGGGTATTGTTTCCTCTGGTGTAAATGTTGATGGTATACATATAGTTTGAGTTTCAAGTCAATACCTTTGATAGTATTCAAGATATATGAATTTAACCAAAAATTTAACCAAAAATTCTAAGTTAAAAAGGGGCATAAATCTGTCAAAATTCAAAACAGAGTTATGGGGATTGTTTATCAGGTGTAGATGTTGATGGTAGACACATACTTTGAGTTTGAAGTCAATACCTTTGATAGTATTCAAGATATTTGAATTTATAAAATCTTTTACCAAAAATTCTAAAGGAGCATAAATATGTCAAAAATCAAAACAGAGTTATGGGTATTGTTTCCTCTGGTGTAAATGTTGATGGTATACAAAAAGTTTGAGTTTCAAGTCAATACCTTTGATAGTATTCAAGATATATGAATTTAACCAAAAATTTAACAAAAAATTCTAAGTTAAAAAGGGGCATAAATCTGTCAAAATTCAAAACAGAGTTATGGGGATTGTTTATCAGGTGTAGATGTTGATGGTAGACACATACTTTGAGTTTGAAGTCAATACCTTTGATAGTATTCAAGATATTTGAATTTATAAAAAACTTTAACCAAAAATTCTAAGTTAAAAAGGGGCATAAATCTGTCAAAAATCAAAACAGAGTTATGGAGATTGTTTCCTCAGGTGTAGATGTTGATGGTAAACATATAGTTTGAGTTTGAAATCAATACCTTTGATAGTATTCAAGATATTTGACTTTATAAAAAACTTTAACCAACGCAGACGCCGACGCCGACACCGACGCTGGGGCGAGTGCAATAGCCTCCTTATTCTTCGAATAGTCGAGCTAAAAACGTAACCACATTTCCTACAATGAAATATGATGTTCTTGTCGTTACTCTCCATAGTGAGATAACGGTCTCGCTTTATTAGCAACTGACCTCGCCGTCTGTACCAAATCACTATCATATATATCAACACTATATAAGCCACAAGAAGTGACCATCCTCATAACCTCCTCAACACCTCATCGTACCTCCTGAATGACTCATCTTTTCACTTCGTGTGGCTTATAGTGTTGATATATATAATAGTGAATTCCTACTATACCCCTGTAGAGATATATTATGTGACCTTTGCTCTGCTACACATCCTATAGAAAACCGACTCATGCATGTAAGATTTACACACCGGACATTAAGTGCGAATTGAATGGCGGACGCAAAAGCGATGATATGGTCTCCGAACCGGTCGTTATAACCTGAAAAGTCTGCTGCTGTCTCTCAGCGTGCATAAACTATACTCTCTTCAAATGTATCGTTTTAAATATATATTAAAAAGTTAGTTTTTCAGAGGTTATTGACATTCATGTTTCTTCTTTTATCGCGATTGGTTGAAAATAGACTCTTTTAAAACAATGTACTTTTTTCAATCCACACATCATTCAAGAGCATCACTCTTGCGGTAATAAACCCCCAATTTCTGTAGCAGTTACTTCCCCTACATCGTTCATGCGCAAACATATCGTAATAAGCAAAAAAAATCAGTATGGGCAAATTTCGGGTATGGGCATCATCGTTGTTTATCATGAAGATCACTTTTCGCAATTATTGTTTGAACGTAGAACAGAATTATTCGATTTGTCAATTAGAAAACACTCCTCTGCTTCGAGAAGGCGGAGGAAACAACCTTTGTTTTACTTTATTTCATCTTTATGTAAAAGTTTCATAATCAGCTTTTTAATTTAACACTCATTGTCTCAGTTTGCGAAGGATAACAGCTTTTTTCAGCAATGTTGAATTTTTGTTTTAAGTTTAACTTTATTCTTCCGAAGAATACCATAATTACATTTTAGTATAATTGCGCATCTAAACAATTTCCATGCTACATTCACCGCATTAAGTTTTTTAAACAAAATAAATAAAGTTTCCTCTTCGCACCATCACTCACGACAACCCAAGACTCACACAGAGGGAGGAATTCTCAAACTATGAGGAAAAATGTAGCAGACGTGGCACACTCTGCAGTTTAGCTATTAACGACATAACGGCAATGTGTTTGCTTAGTGCAGAGTGTAAAAGAAGATGACAACACATTTTCAAACTGTAACGAACGGCATTATATATGTATAGGACAAGGTTTTACAACGGGCTTGTTTTGCCACGTTCTGTCTTTGTCTTCGACTGCCTTGCAGTGGTATGAAAAACATGTTTTATCCAATGTAATGCTGCGTATTTATTGAGATTTGTTATCACTTCCTTTTTCCATCTTTATTAAGAGGTTTTATTTGATGATCATTTCAGTATTATTTTTCGTTGTTCCCTTTAACACTGTATCACGAATTTTTGTGTTGAATAATTTCACGGACTGTAATCGTTGTACGCATGCTTTACATATAAATGCATTGACTGCAATCGCATGTAATGCATCTGTTACGTCATTGGCATACTATTCTGAATTTAATGTACTAAGTTATTTTACCATTAAGTAAAAGTATTTCAGTAAATCAGATACGTTTTTTTTATTTAGTAAATATTTATATTCATAAATACTGTCAATAAATTGTGTTTCTAATGTCTGTTCTTTAAAAAAGAACAGAAAGGACAACCTTTTTTATTATAAATCATCTCGTCACCGGTCCAAAAAACAATATTTGCAATCAGAAGAAGAGGGGGACACTTGTTTTATCTTATAAAATTATCTTGTGGCCACGCGATGTAAACTTTTTTGTTTGTTTTTTTGTTTCTTTCTTTTCTTTCTTTTTATGTCCCTGAAGGGTGGCATATTACAATCGCACCGTCCGTCTGTCTGTCCGTCCGTCTGTCCGTCCGTCCACCCTTTCCTTCAAACGACATCTCCTCTGAAACCACTTGGCCAATGTTGGTGAAACTTTGCAGGGATGTACCTTGCATAAAGCTCTATCAAAGTTGTTCAAAGAATTCTATTCCATGCAGAACTCTGGTTGCTATGGCAACAAATAGGAAAAACTTTTAAAATCTTCTTCTCTGAAACCACAAGGCCTAGAGCTTAGATATTTCGCATTTAGCATTGGCTAGATGACCTCTACAAAGATTGTTCAAATTATGACCCCCGGGTCAAAATTGACCCCACACGTGTGGTCACTTAGTTTTACATAGGCTT
This sequence comes from Saxidomus purpurata, assembly GCA_022818135.1. Classification (NCBI taxonomy): domain Eukaryota; kingdom Metazoa; phylum Mollusca; class Bivalvia; order Venerida; family Veneridae; genus Saxidomus; species Saxidomus purpurata. Next base: position 4,031 of record JAFMSR010001019.1, on the reverse strand, counting down.
ATTTAGGAAAAACTTTAAAAATCTTCTTCTCTGAAACCACATGGCCTAGAGCTTAGATATTTGGCATTTAGCATAACCTAGTAGACCTCTTCAAAGTTTGTTAAAATTATGCCTCTGGGGTCAAAATTTGCCTTTCCCTTGGGAGGGGGGGTCATTTGTTTTACAAAGATGTATATAGGAAAACCTATTTGGAATATAACATTCTCTAGTGATCTTCCACCAGGCAATGAACTTGTACCAAGGTGAGCGATATAGGGCCATCTTGGCCCTCTTGTTTATCGTCTTTTTCCTGTTTTGTTTGTTAACTATTGGTCAGTTTACTGTTCTTTTTTTTAAACTTGGTCAAGCGACCTTTGTGTTGCAACTGTAAGAGACGATTTAGGTCTTTCATGTGAAAGTGTTCACACAATATGACAAATTTAAAACTAAGATTGTGTTAGTCTTAACACTATTATAAAACTGATTTTCTCCTTTTAGACTTAACAGTTAACACTATATTTTTTTTCAAAATTAGCTTCACGAGTTGGTTAGTATGCAGATTTGTGGAAAGTTATTTACAGCAGATTTAGTTAGTTTTATTTTCAATATGTACACGTTTTGTTTAAATGTATATTTACATTCAGATTACAATGCATGAATAATTGTTTTGTAATTAGTATGACTGAGTTCCATTGTTTACATATACACTGCACCTTTCATATTCATGCTGTTTCATCAGGAAAAATGTATTATCAGAAAAAAATACTCCTCTATGTTTATAACATCATTCTGTTTTCGATGTAAAAGGCAAGGTTAGGACTTTTGTGCAAGTTACGGTAAACGTCGCTGGTAAGACATCTTCAAAGTGCTACGAATACTTTTAACATCCAAAGTGAGGAAACTATACCAGTTATTCCCAAATTGTTTTACATATGATATATGTATCTTTTGCACCTTTGCTTTGTAGTTTCATTGTATTATTCATTAGTTTTGAAAGGGAATGTTTGGTTTTCCTATTAAATTAAATAATTTCTATCTCAGTGGTGTAGTAGTTGTGTTTGCTTTGTTACCCAGGGGTTATTGGTTTGATCCACAGTATAACCATTTGGAGTGTGTCGTTAGAGAACACCACTTATTCCATGAATCACTGTCAGTCCAGCAATGGTCGAGCCTTTGGATAACATCTGGGACTGTCCAATACAAAGAATGAATAAGTCCAGTGTAAAAATGGATTAGGGTAAAGGTTAAAGTGTATATGTACGGTACCCTAAGCTCGTTTAAACATTAGTAAAGTAACCAACTGTTGTTGAGGCAGATAAGTGTAAACTTGTAAAGATTCATATGGTGCAACATGCGAGTCAGCATAATTATATATACATGTATATTAAAAAAAATGAACATAACTGTTTGCAAGGTGGTACATGTATATTGTAAATTTAAGCATAACTGTGTGTGATTTTTGTAAGCTATTATGATAGACGTCTATTCACATGTATCTTGTGAACTCTCTAGAGGCCTCAAATATGATCCGTCCAAGGATGTTTAATTCCAAAGTTTCATTTAAATGTTCTCTTACAAATGATACTCCATTTTATAGAATTATGATGCAATTCGAGATCAAAATAAATGATATTAATTACAGTAGTAAAAGACTTGCGCCAATTTTTGGTCAGCAATATACGAGGGGAGTTCGAAAAGTTTCAGGAAAATTTTGGTATCTCTTTTATTACATATCATTATTTGACGAAACTTGTTTTGTAAACGCATTTAAGTATTTTCAGTTTTCTACAGTGTCATTCTTCATGTAACACATACTCTAGCTATAGTCGGTGCAGTCTTAGATAATACATAACTTCTTATCCGTACTGCTTCAAAACTTGCTACTGAAAACCCTTCTCATGATTTTATCATTGTTAAATTGTTAAATTATGTATAGCAAATTGGAAAAAAACTTTTTCCGTTTATTTATATGCTGAAATTTTCTGACTACGTATGCATTCATGCAGCAGGTAGTCAATGTCGAACTTCCCTTGGAAGCCGTTTCCAGACAGCGATATCAGATCTTGTTTTCCTTATCATTTGTGAGTGATTTAAGATTGCTATATAGTCTTTGTCGACCCTAGGATTTCCCCTCTGGTGGACTGTCACTGCAAAGACTATGCGACTGGAGCAGGTTGCAGAGACATAATTATGCAGATACAAGGAAATCTGGGTACAAGACCTTAGTGATTTACAAATAGATCCCTTGGTTCTTTTACGGGCCCGGTGTATAAGACAGATACACATGAGACAACCTCTGGGTTTCTAACCAGTTCATCTCTAGATAGTAGAAAAACACTGAAAAGTGTTGTTGCCCCGGCCAGGATTTGAACCACTATAGACCACCACGCCAACCCATTATCATTTAGTGTTGTTGAATGTTTTGTACTAGAATTTTTTCTGTATTTCATTTATTATCGATATGCAGTAAATCATGAAATTTCACGAAATAGAGAGGTCTTTAAATAATTGGAGAGCTCTCTTATTCAATTATTGATATCAAAAATTGATTTAAAGCGCGCAATAAATGAATTGAAGACCTCTCCAATTCAATTGAAGATATCAAAAATTAAGGTGTATTTCAGCTGTTTTTAAGAGCTCTGTAATTGAATTGAAGACCTCTTTAATTGATTTGAAGACCTCTGTAATTGTTTTATAGCACGCTACAAATTAATTTATAGAGGTCTTGAATTCAATTAGAGACCTCTCTAAGTCGTTTTGAGTGCGGTGAAATTCAATTTTAGATGTCTTGAAATCGATGTTAATACATGTCAAATCTACATATACTAAAGTATTTAAAGAGGTCTTTAAATATTTGGAGAGCTCTGAAAAATATTTGGAGAGGTCTACAAATTAATTAAAGACATCAAAAATTCGCTTGTAGCGCGGTTTAAATCCATTGATTTAGAGACATCTATAATTCAATTGAAGAGGTCTCCAATTGAATTAGAGACCTCTATAATTGTTTTACAGCACGCAAGAAATGAATTAATGATATCAAAAATTGATTTAGAGAGGTCTCTTATTCATTTGTACCGCGCTTCAATATAATCCATGTACAACCTTGAAATAGAGAGCTCTCAAATAAAACAATTGAAGCGCGGTACAATTCAATTATAGAACCTCTCAAAATCAATTTTGATATCATTAATTCATTTCTTGCGTGCTATAAAACAATTAAAGAGGTCTACAATTTAAATGGAGACCTCTTCAATTGAATTATAGATGTCTCCAAATTAATGGATTTAAACCGCGCTACAAACGAATTTTTGATATCAAAAATTGATTTATAGACCTCTCCAAATATTTTACAGAGCTCTCAAAATATTTGAAGACCTCTTCAAATAATTGAGTATATGTAAATTTGGTATGAATTCAAAACATCTAAAATTGAATTTCACCGCGCTCAAATTGATTTAGAGAGGTCTCTAATTGAATTCAAGACCTCTATAAATTAATTTGTAGCGCGCTATAAAACAATTACAGAGGTCTTCAAATCAATTAGAGAGGTCTTCAATTCAATTACAGAGCTCTTAAAAGCAGCTGAAATACACCTTAATTTTTGATATCTTCAAATGAATTTGAGAGGTCTTCAATTCATTTATTGCGCGCTTTAAATCAATTTTTGATATCAATAATTGAATAAGAGAGCTCTCCAATTATTTAAAGACCTCTTCAAATATTTGAGTATATGTAGATTTGGCGTTCCATATTTCTCTAAGTAGGAAAAGGGGGAAATATTTTTGTGAGTTGTATATGCTTTGGTATGAGAACATGTCTTATGATTTGAAAAGGTTAGTTAAAATTTCAAAAAAAATGTCTTCATCACTTACAGAGATGTTCAAGGAAAACACGTAGGAATGCGGCGCGACTAGTGATGTCCCCGCTCCCAAATTATGTTAGGTGGGGGCATACTGATGCATTCCTGAGCTGAAAGTTTGTGTGTGCAAACAGACAGTACAATATTCATTGCTGTAACTACCAGAAAACAGACTTCATAAATGATACATGTA
>JAFMSR010001018.1:0-35761 GCA_022818135.1 Saxidomus purpurata | reverse complement strand
ATTTTAATTGCTGATTGTTTACCCGGCATATTTTAGCACGTGTGTTTTGAGAGCACTTGTCAAAACGTGTTGGGTGAACAGGGTAAAATGCAAACACACAATGTCATGTCAAGATCGCAATACAGAAATGCTGGTACTTTATTTACAATCACACATCAAATCCCACTAAACTGTTCTCTAATCTATATGACTCATGCGAATAGCAGGTGAGGAAGATATATGAAAATGCGTCGTTGTCGTTTTTGAGGCCCCTGTAGGGTAACCCCGTTTATTATCCCAATCAAAAGGTTGAGAATGGTTCGGAGAACAGTGGCAGCTAAACTTAATCAAGACCAAATAAAGAAAATGTATAAAGAAACTGAATTCATATAAATAAATGTTTGAGATAGGCTACAACATTTGTAAGAAGAAGTAAAGGTACAATCTCCTCGTACTGTTTTTATCAGTCAGTGCCATTGATAGGAATAAGTAAGGAAATCAATGAAAAAGTGTCGAAACATTCGTGCATAAACATGCCGTGTGAATGGCAACAAAATGTTTGCTCTTCAATGTGTGAGCGTGTAAAACATGCTGTGTAAACAGCTTTGTGTCTGTGCCAACACTTAGCAACCACTGGATGGGTTTCAACAAAACTTATTCTTTTATTTCTATTTTTATTTCTATTTTTATTTCTATTTTGACTGTTGCAGGTGATGTGGCTGCTTCCCGACATTGTGGTCTGACCCTGCAGAAAGATGGTAATATCGTGCTAAATGGGGCAGCTGCTGTAGGTATTGGGGGAGAACTGAATCAGATATATTGTAAAGCGCTGTGTTCAGGCCCGGGCTCACCACCTGCTCTTAAATGGTACAAACAGCCTACTAAGCGACCCATCAGTTTCTTCAGAAGAAGGTAGGTATAAATCCCAGTCCTGTCAAAGCTTATATACTATATATTGTGTTACGATACCATGTTATTCTCAAATGTTGAACTTTGATATAAATACCACAAATAAACTTCTATGAGGATGTGCATTTTCATTCTAAATTTAGCTAGAAATAAAAAGTTAAAATGTTACAAATACCTTTAATCAAAACATCAATCTTTGTGCAAAACAAAACCGAAAGATCAATATTCTAGGAGTTTTATCATATCAATAGTTCAGTTTTTTTAGCTATTTCCGGCCAAATTTCTTAAATGAACTTGTCCATATTTTAATATGGACGGTGCTATTATACTCGTTCAAAGGGGTGCTCAATGAAAGTTTATAAGTGATCAGGGTCAGGTTTTTTAAGCTTGTCTATCTGATGGATCAAGTACCGTTTATTTATTTACCCTGGTGTAAGGGTTGCCTTCGGCGTCACACATTGGTTAAAGTTTTAAATATTTTCAAATTTCTGTCAAGGTCACGTAAGTGTCTATGTAATGGGTGCATGTAACTCTTTACTTGATATGGTTCCAAACTAACAGCCTTGAGTTTGAGATTTGTGTGTAGCCCTCTTTCATAGGCATTATCGTAGTAACTATGGTCATTGGATTATTTTGTTGCTTAAATGGAGTATTTAGGGCTTATATAATACCATTATTCTGATACAGAGCTGTCATGGGACACAGGCTTCCGGTGAGTGACCAGGATATAAAAAAATGGTGGAGATATATACCCATTTTTTGGTCTTGGTCACTCACCGGGAGCCCGTGTCCTAGGTTTGTGACATAGGTAGGTCCCAACATGTACTTGATGTTGCATGTGAATGACGTTACCATGTGTTTCAGAGTGTACCAGGTAAGGACAACGTTTGAGAGAGTCAACATTTTGGCAATAAGAAACATGTTGTACAGCGACACGGGCACCTACACCTGCAAGGGCTGGTTAAGGAGCCAAGGATGGATAGAAAAATCGTTCCGTCTTGTCTATGGTAAGAAACATGTATTATAATCATCGGATAGATTTTCAAAGTTAAGCCACTGTAAATACGTTTTATCCTGTCTTATTCATTGCTGAAGTTTAAGGGAATAGATCTAGATCGAGTGTGTTAAAAAGTGGCAGTATTTTACGCTTTCTTCACTGTTTTATTGTGATAGTAAACAGTTCGAAAAAACACGAATCATTCATTTTAATTTTTATGATTTCCTAACCCTTAACAAAAATAAATTAACAGGATAAAAATGCATTGATAACTGATGTCTTGTTGGATTAGTCTAAAACGTTTGACACGATATGAATGATAAAAAAGTAATTAGAAGAGTAAAGTTTGATTTCACATGTGCTGAGAAACTACGTGACAAATATTTATTTCATGTTCATGCCCGCAAAAAATGACTGAGATCAGGGAAATCAGATTTATTAATTTGACACACGTCATGAAATAACACCCATTAAATCCTGATTTGCATGATATTTAAATATGTAAAAACTAATGTCGGTATGTATTTTTTTACCCTGATCAGGATTCGAACTTGGACCTGTAGTTGGTTATTCTGACACTCCATCACCTTGCCACGAAAGCCAGATTGTGAGCAAGGATGCATTGTTGTTGTTGTAGCAGTTTTGCGCCTGTGGTTATTTAAACAGGCGGGCAAGTTTACCTAACAATCTTTCCTGGGAAAACCAGTACTAGACTCCTATTCCCTGTTAAATACTGCAATGTTCATCACATTAAAAGACTTTTTCTGTATCAGGCTCGAACCCATGGCCCTCAGTCTATGGTGAGCAAGGAAGTGAAAATGCAATATCATAATAATACTATATACCTTTGCCGTATGAGGTGCATGCATTCAAGTATTTGCCACATCTTCAGGAAATTGGAGAAACTTATACACCCACTTAAACAACTTGCAGCTACTTTTACTGCTAGTATAACATTGCAGAATTTAAGGCAGTATCTGCGAAAGAGCCTGTCTGAGATAATGCAGTGCGTCTGGTTTTTCTTAGTGGTTGAGATGTTTGTATTTATATATAGGATGTGAAGGCTCAGATCACATGTGTGACAGCAGCAGATGTATCAGTGAGACAAAGATATGTGATGGTGTCAAGGATTGTAGAGATGGCACAGATGAACAACATTGTGGTATAATATTTTAAACAATTTTCTCAAATGGGCCTTTATAAAGCAGGTCGTATAATAATTATTAGAAGTAACATCTAGGTTTTGATGAATCACGATCTGGCTTAACATTTAGTGCGAACCATTCTACTCACTCTAAAGACTTGTGTCCATATAAAATGTATATAAAATATTAAATACTTTCGCTATAAGTAAGCCAAATTTTGAATAAAGACAGTAGAAACTTTAAAAAACTTTGATATGTTTTCTTTCATCGCATCTTTTTATTACCTCACCTTAGCACAAAGTGATTGCCTGATGTCCATAGTATGGTCTGGCCGTCTTTTGTCAGTTCACATTTACCTTTTGAACATTTTCAGAGGCTGCATAAGCAGTTCGTCATGAAAGTTTGTCAGAAAATTTGCGTTGATCATTACATCACTATTTTTTGCTCGAAAAAAGGTTATGAGGCCGGTTAAAAACTAGATCACCGGGTCAAAACCATAGAGAAAGGTTATGAACGCTCTATAGGGCGCATTTTTTTGTACCAAATTATCATAAAGGTTGTTCAGTATGTTTGCGTTGATGGACTTTAGTTCGAATCAAAGAAAAATCTTGTGAACAGTTTAGAGGCAAAATTTGTTGCCCAGTCCCTATGAACCTTGTTTGGAATGAACTCTATGTTGAGATCTTTATACTTTGTGTTAATTAAGTAGCTCCAGTGCGTGTGACAACTTGCTTAGGTGAGCCATATAGGGCCATCTTGGTCCTTGTGAATAGATCAACATTTTAAGTAGGTTATGTAGTAATACTAAGAAAGCCAAGGCTGAACTTTATGGGATTTTTTTTGTTTCCCGTTTCTTTATAAACAGTTTGTACAAAACGTGTCTTAAATAAAGATCCTTGAGTGAAGAGTGTTTGAAGTGTTGAGGTCACTAAAGTGGTTGTGTAACATGAGTGAAAAAAACTTCAAAACAAAGTACAAGTCAGTTTTGTTGATCAAACATTTTTGCTGTCTTAAATGGAGACAATCATATCGAAATGTGGATGAGAAAATGAAAAGTTCAACATTCTCAAAGCAGATATACGTCGTTTAGTGCTCTCTTTACTTGAAGCTGGTGTTAATTTACATAAATGCGTCTTAAATGATGAAGTTGAGAAAAAGCGTGCTCAAATTTGTTCGCTAGATTTTGCGTAAGGTCCTTTCCTAAAATGAGATGCTATTTTAAATGTACGTTCTTCAAAAGAAAGAATGCTTAGTGTCGTAAAGTCAGATCTGGAATTATAACTCTGCTACACAATTACACTTTAGGTACAAAGTTGCATAATAAATATTTGTATAGTTATGTTATTGTTTCATTGACCATTTTGAACAATGTATACTGTAAACAAACTAATTTTCGCGTGCAATTTGCGGAGGTCAGTTTACCGCGAACTTAAAACTACACGAATAATTTATCCTCATATTATTTCGTTTTCTATTTTGTCTAAAACACGAATTTATTTGAATATCCTTGAATGAGTTCGACATTGGCAAAACGGGAACATTGAATGGTGCGGAAAGTTAATTGGTTTACAGAATTTGCAATGCATACATCCACTTGGCTTTAGCAGTCTCCGATTAAACACAAATAAAGAAACGTGTGTTTCCAGTTGTGTGTTAGACTATCGCCTGCTTTAGACAGTTGCTAGTTTTATGTGTAAAAAAATACCATTTCCTGTGATGATTCAACTTGTTTTCAATAAATTGACTGTTCTTAAGTAGCAATGTTTTGGAGTTTCTCTAGACAAACTGTCCAACAGAGGGTCCTCTTTGTTGTCAGACTTGTGCGGATTATTGTGTATGGCATACAGCTTTAGATAGCGCATAGTTGTATGAACTAAAATACATGTTTTAACAAATCTATCTGTACTTACTGGTCACCTGTCTAAAATAGTTTTATATCTAAAATACTTGTTTTAACAAATCTATCTGTACTTAGTTGTCACCTGTCTGAAATAGTTTTATATCTAAAATACTTGTTTTAACAAATCTATCTGTACTTAGTTGTCACCTGTCTAAAATAGTTTTATATCTAAAAACTTTTTTAACAAATCTATCTGTACTTATTGTCACCGGTCTGAAATAGTTTTATATCTAAATATTATATCTAAAAACTGTTTTAACAAAATATCGTACTTAGTTGTCACTGGTCTAAAATAGTTTTATATCAAAAATACATGTTTTAACAAAATCTATCTGTACTTAGTGGTCACCTGTCTGAAATAGTTTTATATCTAAAATACTTGTTTTAACAAATCTATCTGTACTTAGTTGTCACCTGTCTAAAATAGTTTTATATCTAAAATACTTGTTTTAACAAATCTATCTGTACTTAAGTTGTCACCTGTCTGAAATAGTTTTATATCTAAAATTATTCTAAAATACTTGTTTTAACAAATCTATCTGTACTTAGTGGTCACCTGTCTGAAATAGTTTTATATCTAAAATACTTGTTTTAACAAATCTATCTGTACTCAGTAGTAACCTGTCTAAAACAGACAGCTTTAGAGTTTCTTTAGATAAGCGGCTTGATAAGTTTGGAACAGGTTTTCTTGATGAGACAGTTTTCCTATCTGTTCACAGCTGTTTGTAAGGCGAACCAGTTCCAGTGTGCGGATGGAGATTGTCTGTCAGCCGAGGTCAGATGTGATGGTTATATTGACTGCGTGGATGGATCGGATGAATATGAATGCGGTAGTGTTTCTAAATTTAACTTTGATATGAGGGAAACTTTAACAACAACGTGTGTTCTTCTTTATGATTTATATGATTTATATGTTCATCAACGTTTCGGCTGACGCCTTCATCAGGGTAATACATACAATAACCAATAATTTAACTTAAAATTTTCTGTCAAATGTTTGGCATTTATGATCTATACTAATTTAGTTTATATTGATTTATTATATCGCTGCCTTGATAATGGTGGCAGGGCATAAAGTGTTACCCATGTCCGTGTGTGCGTGTGTGTATGTGCGTCCGTGAGTCTGTCCGAGCTTATATACATGTATAGATATATACGTGGCTGTAGGATGAAAACACGTAACTGTAAATTCTAGTAACTCAGTCTGTTGTTTGGCTAAAATTTTCTTTTACATGGCTAAAAGAACAATGGAAAGAACAATAGCATAGTCACATAAATATCACTTTGTGAGAACGTCCTAATATGTATGTATGTTGGAAATTCGTTTCCGTTATATGGACCTATATGAAAAACGTCACACAGTTGTTATCCATTTACCCTAGGTTGCATGCACCACACGCTTAAACTGTGTTATGAAGGTTAATGTACAAGAATTTCGTGTCCGGGTTGTAACTTTTAATATATGCATGGACCGGTTTTATAAAACCTTTATACAGGTGTTGTCCATAATTCAATTATTGTATGTCACGAAACGTAACACACCCAAGTGACGACCTCAAACGTCAAGGTAGCACTTAAAGAACTCAAATCTTTAATATGCAGCTAAAGTCTTACCTGCCTTAATGGTCACATTTTTTCAGCGTGAAAGGTAACAGGTAAATCTCGTTTAACCCTTTAAGCATTTACATGGAACTGGGATCAAATGTTCCTTTCACATCAAGGTGGCATGCATAACCCATGTCTCAAGTTCAAGATCAAGGTGACATTTAGGGCTCAAAAGTTATGAGACTCTATCTCTGCACTGGTTCATTGTCAAGGTCACACTTAGGGTCAAAGGTCATAGTACTACATCTCCTAAACCAATTATCAAATAACTTCACACTGTTGTTATCCGTAACACACGAGTGTAAGGTCAAAGTCAAGGTCACATTAAGAGTCTTAGGTCATAGACTTAATCTCCGTAACCCTTTGACGAAGATGCATATACGTGGGGGTATTCATGTCCTGCGGACACTTTTCTAGTATATTCACGATTGCGAAACAAATTTTTACAACTTAGATTAACCGCTCTCGAGTCTTGCTTCAGTTGAAATCAGCCTCCCAGCAAGATGTAATTATTTGTGTCTTGTCTAAGACATTATTGACATTTTGGGGGGGGGAAGAAAAAAAAGTGGGTTGGGTTACCTATGCCAAAGGGGTCAGGTAATAATTCATTAAATTTGATCATAAAACAAGTTCTTACACCTTAGATTAACCGCACTCAAGCCTTATTCAAGATATAATAAACTTGAAAGAAAGAGTGAGATTTTAAAATACAGTATTTGCCTACGTACATGTTGCCACCATGGCACAGGTGGGGATCAAACCCTGAACCCTGCAATTACAAGATGAACACACTACCACCATGTTACAGCAAAGAAAAGTTTGTGCACCTGTAACGTTTTGGGGGGGGAAAATTATATGTTTTTATATTAAAAAGAAAAAAATTGAGACCATGAAGTCAGCCATGTTTAACCTGTAAAATTTAATTGTTTCTATTGTTTTTTTCTCATATAAAATCTTTTAGATTTGCCTGTCAAAAATTCTTGATTCCAAGGTTCACCTGTTACTTACATTATTTAAGTTTTGTATTCCTACTTACACGATTTACCTGTTATATATTAAGCAGGCTGCCTACCAGACTTTACTTGTGAGCAAGGAGGGTGTGTGTCCATGGATAAAGTCTGCGATGGTAACTATGACTGCAATGTTGGAGAAGATGAGGTCAACTGCAGTAAGTACTTGATCTTCACATCTGACTGCAAAAGTAGCAAAAAAACAAAAAAATAATTTGCTTGCTGCTTGCTTTTGCATACTCTAATCGTGCAGGGGTGGAACATAGCCCCGTTTCTAAAAAGTGTTAAGCGACGAACCTGTATCGGCGATACATTGTTTCATGCTTGCTTTTGTATTTGTTCCACAAAATATCACATGTTAATTGTAGCTAGGATGTAACAAATAAACATTTTTGTATGATCAGATGTTTGTATTAAGCCTTGATCAGAAGTAAAACTTGAAACTTGAAGCTTAAACCGAAAGTAGAGCAACAGATTAACGTGAAAGTAGACTTAACCATAGACTTTCAAATCTTTGATTAGTTTCATCAGGTGACGAAACATATACTCTTCTATCGGCTTTTTGTTTTAGCTTCAAAGTTCGTGGGTGCCACACTTGGTCTCTTTGCTTGAACACTTTGTTTGCAAGGATCGATGTTTGCAAATGTAAACCTGGTATTCTTTCATCTTTTCAAAGCAAACTTTAACGGCTCTGTACTTTGTTATACAATTTTTCATTGCTGCTAAACCCACTGTAAATTGTTGTGCTGGTTGGAGTGACTATATGGACGACATGGCCGAAAAACACGAAATCACGCATTTACTTGTATAGAAATGTGCGTGATACTGTGTTTTTCGGCCATGTAGTCAATAGTCACTGTCACGGGCACGACAATTTACAGTGGGTTAAGCTGCAATGATAGCGTATATAACAAATTAAAGAGCCCTTGTATTTTGCTTGGAAATGAAAGAATACCGGGAGTCGGTCATTTTGCTCTTGTAAACATCGATCATGTCAAACAATATTCAAGCAAACAGGTTAAAGTGACATTATGCGCATCTTACTGCACAGAGTGTATTTTTGGTGACAGTTTTATAAAAGCAATTTTAGGTTGCTGTGCATTTAAATGTGTTAAACTAATGATAATGCCGCATTAGTAGATCTATTTGAAGTTTGTGCTTTAGAAAGAAAAAAAATTGGACAATCAAATAATAGTTCCTTTCTTCGCAGTTATCTCCCTTGAGTTGTTGTAGTCGTTGGTAGATATTTCGGCAGTGGAAGGGAAGCAACTCCTGCATGCATTTGTTGTTTTTCAAATTGACTCTCCCAGTCAAAATAGAAAAAGTAATATTTGGAAAGTTATTATTTCGTACTGGTATCAAAAAGTGTTTGATGTATTGGGTTAAAAGCTATTATTTCCTGTACCTTTTTTACACACACCTATTTCAGCTGGAATTTTTACTTGTAAAAAAATGTGCATAATTCCACTTTTAGTTACGAAACTAAAACAAAAAACCGATAGAAGATTATAATAAAATTATATTTCTTAACCTGAGATTTGAAAGTACGCGGTGAATCTACTTACTCGTCAAAGTATTGCTATTATACTTTCGGTTTTAGCAAGCACTGTCCACCATTTTTCCTCCGCAGATACAGGTTCGTCGCATAACCTTCCGAAGACATTGGCGATTGTAGTCTTTTCATTGAGCACTGTTGTGATGTTTTGTGAAGCAATATTTGACTATATGAGGAATAAGAAGGACTATCGCAGTTACACTTACTGATAGGTTGTTTTGTAATCAAGCTGTTATGATGGACATCTCTCATTTAAGGATTATCTCACTTTATTGTCTGAATCCACTGAAGACTTCAAGTTTAAAATCGATCCTATGCCACTTAGATATGCCCATGATTGCTAATTGCATGCAAAGCTTAACAAAACCTCCAACAAATTACATTCAGTCAAGTGTGATCTAACTGCGTATGATGCCCTTGAATATTTCAAAGTAAAGATCAGTCTCAGATATCTTTACAGTGGTTGAAATAGTTATTATTGCGCTTCAGTCATAACATTGTGAATGTGTGAATTAGACATAACATTGTGAATTAGACATAATATTGTGAATGTTATAGCAATGTAAATGAGACTTAACATTGTGAACAAGACATTACCTAGTGAATGAACCAAGAATGTTGTGAATGGTATAACATTGTGAAAGATACATAACGTTGCTGAACTGTTTCAACATACTGTCAGATAAATGTCTTATAGGAAACAATATATGATAAACTATATATATGTTTCAACAAATATTTTAGCGTATTGTGAAGAAGATGAGTTCTACTGTGGTCAGAAGATCTGTATTGTAAAGGAACTGATGTGTAATGGTGAAACGGAGTGTCCTGATGGTTCTGATGAAGCAGACTGTATGTATTACATTTAAGTTCACATGTGCTCTGATGTCACCTTGAGGGGCTGACATAGTTGACCTTTAGCCTTTGAAAAATCATTTATTGTACTATTTTATTTCAAGTTTTTCTTCCTTTTTTCACTATGAGTTAAGGAATGGTCAGCTGACAATTCAGAGTGAAACTGACACTTACCCGTTGTATTTTAGTTATTAGTCTGTAATTCACAAAAGGGGAGCCAGTCTCATGCCTCCTGTTATCAGTAACATTATAAACACACATGCCAAGTTTTCCAGACACATTTCCAGGAGATTTAACTATAAAGATAAGAGGTTGTATGAACAATTATGATAAATAAAGTAGATAAATTAAGAACAAAATATTGTAGAAAACTTAAATCAATCCAGTATTCTGACCTTAAGTCTGAGAGATATTTTCCAATTTGGCTTAAATTTGCATCATAAAAATTAGGAACCTGCTGAAAAAACTCAGGAGATTTGACATAGAAAAGGTAGAACAGGTATGTAGCCTGAAGCAGAAGACTGGTACTTACATGTACGTCATTATGATTTCCAGGTCCAATAGTGGTTGAAGTAGACAGGCCGGTACAAGAGGTGGAGGAGGGTGAGACTGTTAGATACACGTGCTCTGCTGTACAAAGTTCAAGAAGGGTATGTTTTCTGCAGGTCCATTACTCAGTTTAACAAACAAACATAGGAATCTGTTTCAGATCTCAGATGTTTCCTTAATTGGTTGTCAGTAAAGACGCGTAGTTTGGTTTGGATTAATTTGGTTCCTACCCTGCCACTAAGCTGACTTTATGAATATGAGAAAATTAGCAGTTTCTTTTGGAGGAAGGGAGTATTGTTCTTGTACAGAGGAACGATGGTGAGATAGGCACTCTCTAATACTAGTGTTAAATTATTACTTAACCTAAAAGTTTATGCTATAAAACTCCAGTCATCGGTAAAGTCTGTGTTTTAGAATATGTTGCAGTACCATAAAACATTCAAGAATCTATGTTAAGTTGTTGTACAATTATTTGATTAATATCGATTTATTAAAGAATGTCTCTTAGTTGATTATTTGTGCTAGAAATAAAATGGGGCATTTTTCGATGTATGTTGTTCTTTTAAATTGTATTCATTTGTCATCTTACGTTCATTGAACACATTATTTATTGAAAATATTACCTGCTAGGTGTAGTGAGTGTCCCTTTAATTAAGTAATCTATCCATCAACACATAACTGAAATACAGTGGAACCTGTCTCATTCAAACCTGTTCGGATCAGAGGAATTGTTCGGATTACAAGGTGTTCAGATTAGCAAGGTTCTCTACCAGGGCGATTACGTGCTGTATATTTACATATACATTATTACAAAATGTATATGTCTGAGCCAAAGTTAATCCCTCCGTATATTACCTGCTATCAGAAAAATCAGCAGGTTAAAACAAATCCCAAGAAAAACATACTGTTAATGGTGGTTGAAACTAAATGATAGTCTCAAAATCGTTACCTCTAATATATAATGTTCAGTTTGCTATTGTAGAGTCCAAGTCTTCGGGATCAGTAGAGAACCTTTTCCTGAAGAGGTATACCTTTCTGGTAACGGAAGATTCTGCCTTTGTGACCAGTGCAGATCATGATCAGTCTGTATATCTGTGTAGTCTGAGCATGGTCTGCTCTGTTCCGTATTCAGTCAGTAAATTTTTGCTGAACACCCCTTTGAACAACTATGGTATTGTCCAAATTGAAAGATGGACAAGTCCATTTAAGAAATCTAGTAGAGAAAGGGCTCAAGAAATTTTGATTTTTTTTGGTGAAAAAATAGTGGCTAACGATATTTAAGAAAAGCTGGAATTATACTTTACAGCATTCAAGATACATTGTGAGACCAAAGAAAATACATTTGAGAGTTTACAGTCTTTTTGCCAAATAATTTAAGTTCAGTTGGTGAGCAGGGATTTTGAAAATGTTTGAGGTCGGCAGTAAAAAGTTATGGTCGGTCAGGACAATGGAAACACAATTTGCTTTGGCTAAACAAGAGTCCAATGTATCATGTTGTGTTACAGAAACCATATGATCTGACTTGGAGAAGAGTGGACGGAGAGATGTCTAGTATAGCGAGTGCTGACGATGGTACACTAGTCATTCCAGATGTCGAATGGGGTGATGCCGGCGAGTACGTTTGTACCGGTTCTGATGGACAGACCAGTGACGAGGCTGTAGCAAAACTGTTGGTAGTTGAAAGTAAGTTTCCTGTAACATATAACGTTTGAACTGACCAGTCAACAGAGCACGGAAAACAGTGCCACATTGTGTCATCGGATCTTAGATTAAAGAAGTTACCTTCGCCTAAATAAAATCACATGCAAGTGTTTGTGTTAAGCGATTGACAGAGTTGGACACGTCAATTAATTAAACTACTTCTGTTTTCAAAGACTGCTCTGGTCTAAAGACTAACCTGCTAGGTAAGACCAACATATAGACAGCAGTTAGCAGTTCATCTGTGATAGAAAGACTTTTAAATGAAGACCACTTTGTCAACAAATTACATCTACACTTTAATTAGCTTCTTTCATGCCGTTGGTTTTAGTTGACAGGTTTGGCATTTAATTTTATTTCTTTCTGAAATTTTCAACAGACAATTCCGGTTGTTGGTCTTGTTAACGTAAGGCACCAGACTGTATTGTGGTTTCCATTTGATAAGTTAAGAAATCATCGTTTCATGAGTGCAGAAATGTAGTTCCCAGAGTTACAGTATTTTATTTGAAAGTAAAACATACCTGTATGTTATATTTCTAACTGAAGCTGTGAAAAATGGGAAATAAATTTATCAAGAAATTATAAAATAAGCTGAACGAGGAAGTCGTGTAAATAGTGAAAATGAAATCATTACAAAAAGATCTATGTTTTTTAAGAATTAATATAAAACATAGGAAAAGTGATATTATTATTAAAGGTGAATATGTTTACACTGTACTTCTTGTAGGATGTGCTGATGGGTTCGAGTGTTCAAATGGTACATGTGTATCAACAAATTTAGTTTGTGATTTCGTGGCAGATTGTGAGGATGGAGAAGATGAAATTGGTTGTAGTAAGTGGTTTGTTACCTGCCCTGAGATACATGTTGTAGTGTTTTGTTACCTCCCCTGAGATATATATATTGAAGTGTTTTTTACCTCCCCTGAGATATATATTGTAGCGTTTTGTTACCTCCCCTGAGATATATATTGTAGTGTTTTGTTACCTCCCCTGAGATATATATTGTAGTGTTTTGTTACCTCCCCTGAGATACATATTGTAGTGTTTTGTTACCTCCCCTGAGATACATATTGTTACAGTAGTGTTTTGTTAGTTCCCCTGAGATACATGTTTTAGTGTTTTATTACCTGCGCTAAGATACATGTTTTAGTGTTTTGTTAGCTCCCCTGTGCTACATATTGAAGTGCTATGTAAGTACACCAGAGGTAAATATTTTAGTGTTGTGTTAGCTTCCCTCTGCTACATGTTGTAAAGTTTTGTTAGTTTCCATGTGATAGCTCCCCTCTGTTATGTTACCTGAGCTACATATTGTAGTGTTTTTGCTAACTCCTCTGACCTACATTTTGTAGTATTTTCATAGCTCCCCCTGAGTTACAGTTAAATCCTCATAGCTACTTTTTTATTGTCATGTTAGCTTCTCTTGAACCATATGTAAAGTCTACTCTTTTGTGTTAGCATATCAACAAACATTATTGTAAATATTTCATAATTGGTTTTGATAAATGTTAAATGAAATCTGTTGGCGTGTTCATGATTGGATGGGTTACAGTGTTTTTTGTGGGAGCAACATTAGGTAAAATGGGAACTGATTTGGAGGTTTATCATTATTAAAACAGTCTTGATGGCAGAATCCTATTTCTCCAACAGGGTAAGAGTAAAAGTGAAAAAGTCTGCTTTTAAAGAATGCATATAGAATTGGTTACTAGTAACTGTTTTGTAATTTTAATATTTTAATATGCGTATATTCGGTTTTTAATGCTCTCATTTTTTGAATGGCGACGACGTTCAAACCCGTTTACATGAATACTGCTGCAAATGTTAAAATCATTAAATGGCTAACCCGGAATAATGTAACCAATCAGAATCGACATTACAACGTTAAAGACAAAATACTTAGCCCCTGATAGGTATAATTTTTCATCAAGACTTAGTATGTTCATGTTGTATCTAATAATTGGCTAAACATGTTAAATAATTAAGACTTTGGCAAGAATGAAATGCCTCTTTTGCAAGACTGCAGATATATAGATATTAAACTTTTGACTGTTTTAAGAAAAAAAGCAGAAAGACAACCCAGGCCTTTTTTAGTTTCCATCTACCTTTGTAAGATAGTTTACAATGGTCGCTAGAAAGTTTAGAAAACACTGCTTACCAATCATCATGTTTTATGTTATATATTTTAAGATGTGTGTTGACTTTTGAAAAATTTCATACGTCTTTTTCTCTGATATTGTATCTTAAATGTGTTATAATTAGCAGTATACTTGGGTAAGAAGGTCAGAACTTCTCTCCTTTGCTTTGGTTCAGATTCATGCAAAAGATAACGTGTAAGAGAAGGGTTCGATCCCCACCTGTACCGTGGTAGTAGTATCATTGGGCAAGTCGCATTAATTCAACATTTTCTCTATCTATTTGAGGTTGAGTCCATCTAATGTGAGTATCAAGAACAATACTAGTAATTCAAGTTTTAACAACTTGTTTTGCAATTAAGAATAAATAAACTAGTAACGTGGTACATTGTTACTCATTGGATCGAAGCAATCATCATGTCCTCATGTGATAAGCAATGTTAGTATTTCTGTATATCATTGTTTTCTAGGATACTGCGCTGATGATGAGTTTTACTGTGGAGGAACACAATGTATCGAGTCAGAGGCCGTGTGTGACGGATATGATGACTGTGCCAGCGGGATAGATGAATTTGGTTGTAAGTATTGACTTGATCGTAGAATTTGGTTGTAAGTATTGACTTGATCGTCTCAACTGTTCAGTATTCAACCACTGAATTTTAAATGAGCACCCGTCTGAACAAATACTTGCTATGTCCAGCATGGTATAGCAAAAATGATTCGATAACGCAAGAAAAGAAAGTATGCTGTTACAGCTTAACCCCTACACTACATTATTATGTTTCTTATATGGACTTGTCTATCTTTAATGTTACTAATTCTATCAACTGGTCAAAGGGTTGCTTAGTGAAAGTTCACTGATTGAAAATGGCGATCAGTGCAGATCATGATCAGACATTTGAAATGAGCAGCCTCACTTGCTGCCTTTAAAGAAGGAGTGAAGTAATTTACAATATTTTATATTATGCATTTTATAGTTCATTGTTAAAAATGGAGATTATTTTCTGTAAGTGGAATAATGAATGTGGGGTACCCTTGTTCACTTAAGGTTGTGTGGATGGGTTCGAGTGCTTGGATGGTACATGTCTTGACAGCAGAGATGAGTGTGATGGTTATTCAGACTGTAGCACAGGAGAAGATGAAATAAATTGCAGTAAGTCTTCTACAGTACAGTTGAACATGTGTTCATGTTCACTGAAATTAAGCTGCCACTTTCCTTAGGCACTCAGTACCATTGCATACCAAGTTGTACTCTCAAGATAAATTCACATAATGAATTATAGTAAGCTGGCAGCTTGTTAAGGTTGTTTGATGTATCCCTTGGCTTACTGCTTAAAATTAGTTGACTGTATTCCAAAATATACTGCCTACAATACCTTAAAAAATTTTCAAAATCTTAGCAAGTGTGAGTCATTTCGAATATGTCAAAGACAAAACTATGATTACTTTGAACTACATCGTTGTTAATTGCTATGTTCATTTTGCATTTTTGCGATGATTACCACTATGCTGATGATGATCCTATATAAACGGAATAATCAAATGTAAGGAAAACACAAAGAAAGTCTAATAAATACTGCATACATCAGGTCTTTCAGCACTAGAATTGTAATTCGGCAGTCAGTCATCCCCTGAATAAAGACCACCTATGAACAGCTACCATGTGAACTTGCTTGTTCCTCTGGTTGGTCACATATTTGACTGTACACGGCAAAGAGCATTATAGTTTTGCTTACGCTACTTTGCTTTGATTAAGTTTCAAGATCTAGACGCCTTTAGAATTACAAACATTTAAAACGCTTTTGTATTGCAAACATGTAAGACACCTTTACGATTGCAAACATTGAAGAAGCCTTTATGATTGCAAACATTTAAGACTCCTTTACGATTGCAAACACTTTACACACCTTAAAAATTGCAAACATTTAACACGCCTTAAAAATTACACACATTTAAAACGCCTATACGATTGCAAACATTTGAGGTGCCCTTTAACTTATACACTGTAGAAACTTCAAGATAGTTGGAATAACTAATCAGTTTTCATTAAAAATTACATGACAAGTTTGGGGTTTGTTTATTGCTGGTTGTCACAGAGATATATATGCATGTTATTTTTTCAGACACATTTTATAATTCCCTGTCAAGCCGGAGGGAGATATGGGAGTGGTCTCCATCCGTCTGTCAGTCTTACCCAATAATTAACAGTGCAGGTTATTATCAGACTATTGTTTCGAACAGGGTGGGAGCTATGGCAATTTTTGCAGAGCAAACTTTAGAAACTGTTATACTTTTGCTGTAATTTTAACATGTAAACTTTTCAGCATACTGTGCAATTGATGAGTTCCATTGTGGATACGGGGTTTGCATATCTGACACAGAAATCTGTGATCGTTTTCAACAGTGTGAAGATGGATCTGATGAACAAGATTGTGGTAAGTATGTTACTTGTGTATTAGTTGTTGTAGAAACACACTTCAGTCAGTATGTTACCACAACAATGTCATAGCGACAAAGCTGCTGTCAACTTCAGTTGTAATAGCAACAAAACTGCGTCGTATGTTACCTCACCATTAAATTTTCTTAACGACAAAGCTATGTCAGTATGTTACCTAAATAAAATTAGCTTCAACATTCTCGTTGTCAATGCATTGCTATGTTATATTACTGTTTATAAGAACTTCTGGGTCACCAGATCAGCAGCAGTTTCTTGTGTTGCAGGTGCTGCAGGAGGGATGGAAAGGGGTTTTTAGTGTTTTACAAAATATGTTGTTGAATTATCTCCCTTTATGTAATATGCTTGACCACAGCATAACTCAAACACTATGTTAGGGATTGAGATTAAATTCCACACAGTTATAGAGAATCTTGAGAGGAAGTGCAGTGACAAAGAATCATAACTCTAGCTGACTCAATAATTGTGAATTACTTCCCTTTATCGTATGAAATTATGCCTGACCAAACAGCCAAAGCCATGAAACATTTGGTAAGGATAAAATATATCAAGAGAAAGTGCAGTGTCTAATAACCTTAACTCTACCTTGTCTCCTTTTGAATGATCTCCTCTTATCATGTGAAAGTATGCTTGTAGAGAACAAGTGTGTGAGCTCAAAAAGCGTTCACCAGATTAACTTGATATTAAGCACAATAGAAGAGGATATTAACAGGAAATGCATGCTCAAGATTCAAAACTTTATGTTGGGCTATGATTGCATGTCCCTTTATCATGTTTTCTTACGTCTAAAGTTACAATTTTCATATACATGTAGATTAATTGAATCTTGTTAAGTTTTCATTTGCAAGAACAGTGTTGTTTGTGTGCTGTTCATCCGAAAAAACAGACTTCGGTGGATGAGAGGCGTGGGGGGGGGGGGGGTGGATCATCCCTCAGTGTTGCCGATCTTACCAATGTTTTTGTAAAAAAAAGGCAGCTATAGCTCTGAAGACTACTTTAACCACAGCCAAAGGTTGAGTTATATATTATAATAGTTTTTGTAGGTAATTCATGTACATGTATGTTGCAGTGACAATTTGGTCTAGGTACATTATATAAATTATAACATTTTCAGGGTGCTTTGAGGATGAGTTTACATGCAGTGATGACACATGTATACCTTTGACTAAGGTCTGTGACGGGTCCATTGACTGTAATGTGGATGGAGAGGATGAAAGTAGCTGTGGTACATATTTTATGATATATCAGTGTAGATAGCATTCAGTGGTTATTTAGGTTTTACTAATTTATTTAAGCTCGATTGTGAAGAAGGCTTGAAGCTTATCGAGTCACTGTCGAGTCTGCTTCCTGGACAAAACAGTCCTGGTGTCATATGATTTGATAAAGAGGTGTCAAAAATTTGGTTGGTAACACCAGAAATATAATGTAAAAAGAGACATATTCACAGTCAGATGTATAAATGAACTATCCAAAGTTCTCATTCCTGTTTGATATCATAAACAGAATCAAAACAAAATGTACATGTAATTGTAATTTTTCAGTGAAGTTCAAGTAAATTTCATTGTGCTAACACCACAGATAGAAGTTTTCACTACTGGTCCTACTTAATGTTGAACAACATATTACCACCTATACTTCTGTTTCCCCTCTTCTCTCTGTAAGTGGCTGAATATTTCAGCTATTTGAAGCTATGGGTAAATAGTATATTCTGTTAAAACATTATGGGTAAATAGTGCATTTTAGTGTACCAAAACATTTTGGGTAAATATTGTATTCTATTAAATAGTGCATAAATTCAAAACATTAAGGGGAACTAGTTCATTTCACAAACACATTAAAGGTAAATACTGCATTTAACAGGAACATCATGGGTAAAAAGTGCATTCCACTAAAACATTATGGGTAAAAAGTACATTATACCAAAATATTTTGGATGAATAGTGCTTTCTACCAAAACAGTATGGGAATATAGTGCATTCTTTAAAACATGAAGGGTAAATAGTGCATTCCACCAAAACATTATGGGTAAATAGTGCATTCCACCAAAATGTTATTGATAAATAGCGCATCTACCAACACATGGGTAAATAGTGCATTCTACAAAAACATTATGGTTAAATAGTGCGCCATTCCACCAAATATAATGGTTAAATAGTGCACCATTCCACTAAATCATTATGGGTAAATAGTGCATTTCACAAACACATAATGGGTAAATACACGAATGTAGTGTATTCTACCAAACCACGGGTAATTAGTACATTCTACCAAAACATTGTTGGGAAAAAGTGCATTCTACCAAATCAGAATGGGTGAATATTGCATTCTAACAAACCATATGCTCAGAATTCTGTGGCTTTTTGTTTCCAGAATCTTTACATTCCGTAGAAAAAAAAGATGAACACCAAGAGAGTATTTTAAGAAAGCATTATGTGTTATAGACATTTTGACTATTTTGCTGCTGTCCGTTTTGTCCCAGGAACTAATGTTCTAGCGATTATCACATATAGGTAAGCAACGTACAGGTATTAAGCTCTAAATCTTCATTAACGGCTTACTTATCATATATCAGAGAACAGATTATAAGGTACAAACGATTCACCATTACTGTTTCAATCAAAATATTGATCATGTAATATGTTTGTGTACATGACAGGACCCAAGTGTGAAGCCTACCAGATGCAATGTATTAATGGTGAATGTTTAAATGATACCTATGTGTGTGATCACGTCAATGATTGCCCCCTTGGTGATGACGAGGTGAACTGCAGTAAGTGCCCTTATAGCATAACTTAAGATATGAAGTAAATGGAGGCTATATTAGAATCAGGCTTGTGTGTCCATCACTTGACAGAATTTGTCCAGACTATTTCATGGCACCACTATTTGCAATTCAATGAAACTTTACTATAGTGAAGAGTACCAAGCCAAAGTTGTGCATATCATTGGCATGTTGCATTCGGATATTTTTTCATTGAGGTATTGCCCTTTGATTTTTGCATACATATACATGTAATATACATACAGATGTTTGTGATGATCTCTTGGCAACTACTGACCAGAAATCAATGAACATGAAAAGAAGTGATTAGTACCTAGCCTTGTTGTGCATATTATCTGCATGTTAAAAGCAGACTATTTTTTATTGGGTTTTGGCCCTTTGTCTTTTTCATCCAATCATGTAGTTAAGCTTGAATTGTTTTTTTGGGTGCGTTGTTTCTCAGTTACCAATGTCTGAAAATCAATTAAACTCCAAAGGAGTTATTTATACCAAGCTTAGTTGTGCATATCATTGGCATATTGTGCTGGTACATGTATAAAAACATTGTATTTTTTATCGGAATTGATGGAACATGTTTATTATTCTACGACGTTTAACCATTGTGGGACCTGTGATATCTGTCTTATAAGAATTTTACAAAATTTTCCATGAGCATGCAACGTTGATGAAAAGGCATGTTATATAAATGCATAGTGTTTGGGCGGATTTCCCCTACGTAATATCCGCCCAAACGCTGTGTATCTTTATGACAGCTTTAATGCATCTATGTGACTTACTTATTTATGAATGTTGCAGTCTCGTTGGTCTTGTTTACTACATCTTCCATGCATTTACCAGGCTATGTTAGTTCATTGCTACTTCGTTCATTCATCTAACTTCCTTCTGCTCGGAATGTCTTAGATGCGCTAAGTATTAGAACATTTATGAATAAGCATGTCATAAAGATGGATAGAGTTTTGGCGGATATTCCCCTCCATAAGGATCTGAGGTTACCGCTTTGGTTTAACCGTTAAAAACTTACATTCTTTGTATTTGTTTTCACTTTATTTCCAGCATGTTTCAAAGATTCATTTCATTGTGATGACAGTCAGTGCGTAGACAAGTCTGCAATCTGCAATGGCACCTTTGAATGTCTGAATGGAGACGACGAGGATGGTTGTCCAACAAGTAAGCGCTTTTAAGTTTTTAACAGTTTTGGTTTACGTGAAACTGATTGTTTGGAGGAGGGTTGTTTGATAAGTAAAATTTTTTATAGTGATGAACTTTCAAAGGTTACTAATGAAACAGTAGATTCCTACAATGTTGATTATAGCCAATTACCTTTTCCGAACTACAAATTAAAACACTTTAGACTAGTATGAGCTTTGATATTTTCAGCCTGTAGCCCTGGTAGTGAATATTCTTGTCGCAGTAGCGACCAGTGTATACCATTGCCGTGGCGATGCGATGGAAGCCCTGACTGCAATGATGGTTCCGATGAATGTGGTATGCTTCTTCAGAAGAAAAATATTTTATGGTGGTGTGGTGGCCGAGTGGGTAACGCTCTGGACTACCAATCTGGAGGTCCCCGGTTCGATTCTCGGTCGGGACACTGGATATTTCAGAAACGCTTTTCAGTGTTTCCCACCTATCTGAGATGAACTGGTTAGAAACCCAGAGGTAGTCTCGCGTGTATCGGTGCTATACGCTGAGCACGTAGAAAAGAACCAAGGGGTCTATTCGTAAAAGAGCTAGGGTCTGGTACCCGGATTCCCTTGTATCTACTTAGTTTAGTTTAGTTTAGTTTATACTAATTTATTTTTAGCTCGATTGTGAATAAAGCTTGTAGCTAATCGAGTCACTCTCGAGTCCGCTTCCTGGAAGAACCAGTACTAGTGTCATATGAGGAAGTATGGTCGTGACCCCAGTGGGGCTCGAACCCGCAACCTGCTTCTGTGTCTAAAATAAAAAAGAACCACAATGGAAATAAGAGCTTGCTCTTTATTGTGTTATCCTTTGTACTTGGTACTGAAATAAATACATACATACATACTTCCTGTTTTGAGATATACAAATTTTTTTTCGTAGATTTCTCATACTGATGTTTTCATAGATCTGACATGATACTGAAGTTTTGGTAAACTTTTTGTTACTTAAGTTTTAAATGCTAACAGCTCTTAATATATCAACATTAGTATTGTGTGAACTTTTGACGGATATTCCTTAAATCAGAACATTTCCAACAAACTTTAAAGCAACATGCATGTATAACATAGTACAGTTGAAAAGTTTGAAAATGTGCATTATACTTTTTGTATTTTCATGTATATTTATTGCTGTTAGGATGTGCTGAAATTGAATTCAAATGTGACAGTGGTATGTGTATAAGCAACAGCAGTAGATGTGATGGAATTCCCGACTGCAAAAATGAAGAAGATGAGACGAATTGTACTGAAAGTAAGTTTATACTTCCTGTTACATGGAGAACTAGGGTGATATTTGTTTTGTTACATGAAGAACTAGGGTGATATTTGTTTTGTTCCCTCAACTCGATAAAACTTGAACACATATACTGGTCAAACAGACATTGCTGAATCAGCAGATGGTTCTTTGAAATCTTTGGTTATTCATTAAAATATTGTGTAGGGCAAGTCCTTCACTGATTTTACCTACTGACATTGTTACCTGCGCTTGTCTGGAAGGCTTGGTACATGTATGTTTTATGAGTGTAACGCCCGTTTCAACCATATTTTTACAAGCGGGCAGTTTGCCTAACCATCGTATCTAGGAACAACAAGTGCTAGACTCCTATCCTTCGTAAGAAGCTTCAAATTTTCTCACATGAACAGACATGGTCAGTAGCAGGGTTCGAACCCATAATCCTAAATCTATGAGAGGTTACAGTGATTTCAAGTCAGTGACTCTAACCCCTCGACCACGGAGGCGGATTGGAAGGCTTGGTAGAAGGGGGAAGGTTTAATATGAATGATAAACGTGTTTCCTGGTGGTTTTAAGAGCTTAATCATGGAGAAGTTAGTTTAAAATGAATATCAGTGCCTGTTACAGTTAGAATAATCTTGCTCCATATGACCATACATTTCTGAACTATTATCCAGGATTCCTCAATTTGGTGCATTCATCATTTAATAGATGATTTTGGTTGAGTAGTTAAATCAAGTCTGCAGACTGCATACATGATAATGTTCAGTGTTTTGATTTGCACAATGTCTTGGTTAATACACATAGTAAAATTGTCGTTATAGTCCTTTGCCTTAAAGAAGTTGTTGCTTTGTAAAAGTCAACTCAACCCTTTCAGTAATTTTAATTCAGTTTTTCTCAAACTTAGTCACGTTATATACTTGACGTATGCACCACAATGGCGCGTTTTCAAGCTGACATACTCAACATACTTACTCATCATAATTACTCAACATACTTGTAACATGAAAATGAGGACATCAAATGAAAACATCAACTGTCTTTAACTGTAACACAATAAAAATATTTACTATACATTAGACAGAAATGATTATACGTGTATTTCAGAGGTATGTATTGAGGGCCAGATTCTATGTGACGACAAAAGTGCTTGTATAACTACCCACCAAGTATGTGATGGCAACAACGACTGTGATGATAAGGGGGATGAAAGTGAAGAAAAGTGTGGAACACCAGGTAAGAATTAAGAATACTATGGCACACCAGGTTAAAATCAAAGAAAAACTTGAAAACCAGGTAAGAATGAAAGAAACTTGTGGTGGAACACCAGGTAAGAATGAAAGAAAATGTGGAACACCTGTTAAGAATTGAAGAATAGTATGGAATATCAGGTAAGAAGTGAAGCAAACTATGAAACACCAGGTAAAATTGAAGATAAATGTTGGAACACCAGGTGAGAATATACCTCCAGTAAAACGCTGTTATCTTTGGATGTCCTGCAGCTAGGAAATTCATTTCATCGTTGTGTAACATAAAGGCTCAGGTACTTTGGGAACTGTGTCTATTCTTTCATGTGTCTGTTGAACTGTTAATCCGTCCGTTTTTAACATATCATTTTAGATACTTTCTTCTTAATGACTGCCACTGAGGTTTAGATGACCGATGTAGCAGTGCTGTTAAATAATCCAGAGAACCTCAGTTGAATTTTGTCTCGGGCCTTGCATATTATTGTTACCTCAATTAAAACCTTATCCCACTTTATTAATTTTCTGAAACGGATTCGTCAGTCTATTAATTATAACATTACCACATAGTTCAAAGGGGTGCTCACTGCTTCTGATAAACATGTGATGGAAAGAACTTTGAACAGCGACTAAAGTAAAATAACAAAATGGTCCAAACAATGGCTTGTTAACTATAATCCTGCAAAAACCGAAGTTTTTTTATTTTCTTTAAGCCAAACTCTTCCTCCTCTACTAACATTTGAAAACGTAAGGCTTAACTTTTTATATCACCATAAACATCCGGGCGTCGCTGTGAGTAGAAACGGTCAACGGCATGAACACATTTCCAAAATCATCAAGTCTGCGGGTCAATGAGATTGCTTCAATTAAAACTGAACCGTAATACTTTACATCAAGTTTACAGTTCGTATCTTAGACCTAAATTTGAATACTCTTCAATAGTATGGAACAGTTGAACTATGACAAGGAATCTCTAGAACGTCTTCAAAACGAAGCAGCCAGAATTGTTACTTGTCTGACTCGGTTCGTCTCCAGTAATAAACTGCTAAATGAAATAGGTTGGATGACAGTTTCTGACCGTAGAAACATGCAAAAAACTGATTCTTATATACAATAATAAAAGAATTGAGTTACGTGAGCTGCTTCCACCATTAGTACAAGAAAGTTGAATTGACCAAAATAATCAATATTTCTTGAGAAACTCAAATGATTACAATGCCTCAACGGTTGGATATATATTCCCGTTCAACATTACCGTCTTCGCTTAAAGTGACATTATGCGTATCTTACTGCACATAGTGTATTTTTGGTGACAGTTTTATAAAAGCAATTTTCGGTTGCTGTACATTTAAATGTGTTTAACTAATGATAATGCCGCATTAGTATTTGTAGTTGGTGCTTTAGAAATAAAAAGAATTGGACACATAAAATAATAGTTCCTTTCTTCGCAGTGATCTCCCTTGTGTTGTTGTAGTTGTTGGTAGAGATTTCGGCAGTGGAAGGGACGCAACTCCTGCATGCAGTTGTTGTTTTTTTAATTGACTCTCCCAGTCAAAATAGGAAAAGTAATATTTGGAAAGTTATTATTTCGTACTGGTAGCAGGAAGAGTTTGGTGTATTGGATTAAAAGCTATTATTTCCTCTACCCTTTTTACACACACCTATTTCAGCTGGATTTTTATTTGAAAAAAATGTGCATAATTCCACTTTAAACAGTGTAGAAATTCGAGAATATCCTTCTCCTTCTCTTTCAGTTTTTAAAGGAAAACTCAAAACACTGTTTAAATTCCAAACTGTTTATGGCTATTATCTATCAGTTAAAAGGTATTTTGCAGTACATCATGCCCGAATAAGAAATAACTGCAGCAATTTATATGCTGACTTGTTTTGCATTCGTCTACGAGATTTAACCGTTTGCCAATGTGGAGATGGTGTAGAAAATGCAGAACAATACCTTTTTAAATGTACACATTTTTCAAATGAAAGAATTCAGCTTTTCAGAAACACGAGATAGTTTTACCCTCTCAGCACCACATAGCTGCTATTTGGCAATTACGCACTAGATGACCAAATTACCCTTGTCTTTAACGAAGTCCAAAAATTTATTAAGAACACTGGAAGGTTTCCTAATAATGAATACGTCTAAAACTCGATTGTCCTCTATTAATTCTGCTGTAGGCTTGGGCGGGGTGTTTCGTCGGCGGCGATGATCTCATTGCGGAGATGTGTAGGTTGCACTAATTTTCTCTATTTCTTCCTACTTGTCGCTTTCTTCTTTTTTTTTTACTTATTTTTGTGTTATTTTTTCTTTTTACTTGAACGAATTTAACCTAAAGTACTATGTGGACGGTTCAATATTCCTATTTTAAATCATAAGTACCAATGGAGTAATAATCCCTTTTGACATATCTGTTTTACATTACTTAGTTTCTATGTCAAGCAAAATCTTCTTAATCATCATCTTCCCATTATATTCATAATTATTATATTGGAGAGGGCCGATTACTAATGTTAGTATAACTCGTGGCCCAATCCATTTGTTTAATGTATTTAATATGTCTAATATGGCCCTAGATAACTAAAATACGGTATTTCGTATACTTAAATTTATTTTTTAGGAGTTCTTACATCTTCTTTAGAGAGATAGAATGCGGAATTACTAGTAATGCCTTAGGACTGGTGGGGATCGAACCAGGGACCCTTCGATGCTAAGACAAACCTTACCACTGCGCCAATGCGGTTTCTTACGGGAATTAATCTAGATATACTATCCCGTATGTAACTGGAATACGAGAGCGTGCTTGAAAGTCTGTATATTCCGAAAATACGACAGTCCGCATACTTAAAAATACGCGAATCGAGACATACTAACACGCTTATTCTGAAATTCGGGAGTCCATATTCTGCTAAAATACGCTCAACAAATTCAAATACTACAAAGCAGTATACGTATACGTAATGCAGAATGAAGCGCCATGGTCCATAATATACACAGTTATCCTAGATTTTTAATTTTCCTCCCTTTTTTAAAAATAATATTAGATTGTCAAAAAAAAATCAATTTTTTTTTTTGTAAAAACATTGGTCAAAATTAGGGGTCGGGCCACCGTATAAAATAACACAAATAAACTGTTTAGTTAAAAAACGTCGTTTCAAGCTTTTTTTCAAAGTCAATTTACCCCCACCAACTTGACGCCCATCATGAATATTTTATTTGATCATTTGTGTCAAGGTCTAAATTTTATAAAAATAAATAAATATAAAGATCTTAAAGTATCTTCCCTTCTCTAGGCAAAATCCCAGTTTTCTTGATAGCAAATTTTCGGTTCCGGCCAACTGAAAATTAATTTTGGTTTATTTCTTTTCCTCCATAAACTTTGGTCAAAATTAGGGGCCGGACCACTATTTTAACTAGAAATACTATAAAACAGTACCAAAAACTCGGTCTAAAAAGGTTTTTTTATCCAGATATGACATATTACGCTTATTTTAATGTTGAGTTATCCAACTTCGTTTCGCCGAGGTAGAACACAATATGAAAGTATAAAAGTTATCATAAAAGCTTTTAAAATGAACATTTACTGCATTACATATTCATGGTAACATCAGAATCTAGGTGTTCAACTTTGATTACCTCAGTATCTCTAATGTTGAAGCTAAAGTACTAAGTACATGTACGTTGGAAAAAATCCTTATGTTTGACTTCTTTAGGTGAGATTCTTTTACGGAGCCGACGCCATTGCATAAAGTTCAGTAAACAAATGTATTAAGCGCTGCAAAATATATATAAACATGTGGCAGAAAAACTGTCACAACCAGGGCCAAAACACGCCTTAATTTCATTATATGTTTATATAGGAACGCTGTAATTACGTCGCGTGAACCTTTTAACTAATAAAGTTATTTTAGCATCACAAATGGGATAATAAAATAAAACATTGATTTGGCAACATTACAACCTATTACTCATACATGTACTTCTAACTGGAAATAGGTTTCCGAGTATGGGGCATTCAAACTAATCATACTAATCAAACAGACATACTGCTCAAGACATCGTCTTGCTCAAGGCATCGCCCCTTTTATTTCAGACAGAGATACAAAAATGGCTCTGACAAATAAAATATAAAACATTGCATCTAATAGACACAAGCCTGCAAGTACTTTTTAACACTCCCGTATACCACCTATATTTACAGATACTGGTACTACAAGTTTGAACATTGCTCCAGTGGCTGCTGGGAAGATAGCAGAAGCAGACGACACGGAGACCAAATCATTTTTGGATGAGTTCTATGATGCTCTCATTGAAGATTATTAAACAGACAACAGAGAGACTGTCTAAATGCGTAAGGAGGACACAGTCTAACCATGAGGACACTGTGTGGCAATGTGAATGTAACAGTATTTACTGCAGGATGTTTTTACCCAAATTTATCATGAAATTCACTGGATTTTTTGTGTTGAATGTCATGAATGTTATGTGCAATTTATGCTTGTAATCATACATCTACAAATGTACATTGTATTCAGAAACTACCATAAACCAGCTTATTTTCAAGTACTACTTTATTTTGCTCTTTATTCTGAATCCATTTTAATGCAATTGTTTAATACACACCTATATTTTTCTTTACTTTAAAATTATGTTTTGCATCTTGTGTTTGGTTTGTTTATATAAAAATTCAAAATCATATATCCAGAAATCAGTTTGACATTAACAAAACATTAAAATTAATTGATGAGAAAAGTACTTGGTTTACAGTAATTTGTCAGACTGTATAGTAGAGAACAGCTATTAATGGCCTAATATAAATGGATGCCTATACAAATACATGTAGTTTTTTCATATTAAAACATCCATTTTGGTTACTATGACAAAATAAAGAATTTTTATTTTTTTTTATGTATCAAGAAACATCATCAGTTTGTAGCATCATTAGAAAATTATATAAAATTTTTTTTATATGTACATTGTATACAGATTATTTAACATACAGGCTATTTACTTTTTTGCATTTTTGTTCCAGTACCAAAATTGAAAATCTTTTTTTTGACCAAGCTAAATGTTGCAGTTTAAAACATAAAGCATTACCTGTACAAACTGTTAGCCAACTAAAAACATGCATTCATACATTGTTGGAAAAAATGTATATTTCTTGTAACAAAAAACATACTTACGAAATATCATTACACTGTATAATCAACCCTTATGATGGCATGTTATTTTGTTTTTAAAAATCTTCAGTTGTGATATTTCACGAATATTACCATTTTCAGGTTTTATGTATGAAAATGTTTTTTTGCAAATATATGCTTTCTGCTTTCTCATTTTGTTAAATGATTCTTTTCGGGTTGTTACCTCACCACACCAAAACTACGTGTTCAAAATGGTTCTGCCAATTGTTCAATTTTGACAGTACCAGACAGTGTAAAAGAGATTCTCAATGAAAATTTATTGACAGGAAAGTGAACAGTGTAGAGCATAATCTGACACCACAAGATGATCATGATCTGCACTGTTTGCTATTCAGTCAGTAAATGAGTATGCACCCCTTTGATCAACAAGTGGCACTGTCTAAATGGACAGATGGACAAGACCTGGTGTTTTATTCCAGTAGCATCTTAAGTCAAATCTTAAGATTTTCCTTCAACTTAACAACTTCCTTAAGAAGATCATTTAAAACGTAGAATGTGCATTGCAACATGTTGAAAATTTATTTAATCTTCCATGACCATTTTCTATAATGATGATGAAATTACACATAACCATTCACTTTTAAGCGAATGCTAATAATTAAAAAGTTTGGCCTTAAGTTAAAATACTTAGGAAATCACTTAAGATGCTACTGGAATACGACCCCTGGACAAGGTTGTTCGAAACTTTAATCTACGATTAAGCTATTCAGTCAGTAAATGAGTGGGTACCACTTTGAACAACTAGGGGTACGGTCTAAATGGACAGATGGACAAGACCTGGACACGGTTGTTCGAAACTTTAATGGACGATTAAGCTAACAATCGATTAACTTCAAATCAAAACAAAGTCAAAACGTTGCCCTAAAAGTTGTTTTTCAATCAAAAGTTAATCAACGGTTAGCTTTACAGTAGGTTAAAGTTTCGAACAACGAGGCCGGAAAATCGTATTATAGCTATTATAGTAAAACCCCGGACACAGTCTCAAATATACTAACGGATATGCATTGGATTTCTTTACCGTTAATCATTAAGACAATTATAGAAGGCTAACTATATTTCATAAAATGGTTTATAATCATGATGATGTAGGTCCCAAACAATTACTAACACCATACACAAGACAATGCAGACATTACCATCATTTAGCATTTCAGATACCATTTACCACTGTTCACTATTGCAAACTCTCATTTTTCCCTCTGACTGTTTTTTCTAAATCAGTGGAACGCATTACCATCACATGTAGTCAGTGCTGAAACAATCTCCAGATTTAGATCAGCGCTGGCTGCATCAATATATCATCCATAAATACTATATACTTTTATTCTGTTTTAACCCTACTAATATATTCCAATCTTCACAACATAATTATATATACATATTTTGCGGAGATTCCAAGGTGTAAGGTGTTGCACTTTATTATCACCAGCTTTCAGGAAGTACCATGTGGACTCAGTAGCATGGAATACCTGACAGTTTTTACACTTTAACTCCCCACCCTTGGCCATAATGTTAAGTTTTGAACGGTAGCCATTACTTGAAAAAAGAAAAATATCGCTGGATGGCAGATCACGAATGAAATGGGGAGAAAAAATCTGGATAAGAATGACAACTGAAATTAAAAAATACTGACATTTTAAGACGGTGACCATTAAAAGTGCCCCGGGAATTGCGGGGGGTGGGGGTGTCATTTAGCTGCAAATTAATGGCATAAAGTACTGGATAACATGTATTAATATTGCTATGTTTATGAGGGACTAGGATGATTTTGCAAAATAGAATGCATTTCAGCAGTCGGTGAGAGTTCGGGTCACGAGTCGCACTGGCCGGAAACCTTATAATGCAAGTCTATGAAAATGTATTTAGCATATTTATACATACCTCTAGTTCTTAAAGCATTGAAACCTGCACACATTATCTACGAGTGATGGGTGTTCGAAGTTTTAAGGGCGGCGTTTGTAAAGTTTTCGACACAAGACGTGAACAGCTGAATTTTACTGAGCATTAATTGAATAACGGAGAAGTGAAATAAGTATCTAGAGTTCGCATTATATGACTTTGAGAGAGCTAAATAGAATTCAACATCGGTTCAATTTATTTAAGGATCGGTTAATGATGCATGGCTGAGAATAAGTTTGGTAGTAACCTCTATTCTTTCTAATTACATGTCAAAGGTCAGTACACCCTCCAAATAGGACGCTGCTTTCCTTCTGTGAAGGAACTGATTTTTGCAATATTAGATTAAACCTAGAACTATCACTAAAGGTTATGAATACCCCCCGCCGAATACCCCACTGACATAGTATATAAAATAACATTTAATGCTTACATTATTGGACCTGGAAAACTTAAGACAAGGTACGTACCACTTCTGTTAGGTATAATTTAATTCTGGGTTTTGGTGATTAAGAGCGCACAAGATTTTATTATGTCGAGCCCCTGTGACCTTAACTTTGTGACCCGAAGAATGAACAACTAGGCATGGTACTTATCACTTTTGTCAAATATCATTAAATTTTGACCAGGGGTTAAGGAGATAAAAAGCGCATATAAATTACTATCTTGTGGCCCTATGACCTTGACCTTTTACATAGTGACCCAAAACATGGACCAAACACAACTATGCATGGTACTTATTGCTTCTGTGAATTATCATTAAATTCTGACCAGGGGTTTTTGAGATTTAGCGTCAACAAGATTATACTATCTCGAGCCTTTGCGACCTTGACCTTTGACCTAGTGAGCCGAAACATGAACTATGCACAAGTAGGCATGGTCCTTATCAATTCTATGAAGTATCATTAAATTCTGACCAGTCGTTTTGGAGATTTAGCGTCCACAAGATTTTACTTTCTCGAGCCCTTGTGACCTTGACCTTTGACCTAGTGACCCGAAACATGGACCATGTATAACAAGGCATTGTACTTATCACTTCTTTGAAGTATCATTAAATTCTGACCAGGGGTTTTGGAGATTTAGTGTCCACAAGATTCCGTGTACAGACAGACAAACGGACAGACAAGCTGAATCCAGTATACCCCCTTACACTTTGTGTTCTGGTAGTATTTTCTTCTTGTAACCCTACCTGCTCTATCTTTCTGTCCCAAGCCCAAACAATTTCACAGAATGTAGAATATAGCTCAGTTTAGTTCAAATGAAATAATTCTGAAAACATGATGTAGTTTCTTTTTTTAGCACATTACAAATTTTAAAGAACTATTGTATTTTTGCATTAATCAATATCCCCTTATTCATGAGATGCGATTTTTTAACCACAAGTGACTGGGATGTAACGTCACGAAGGTGTCAGTCCGTCCGTCGTTCCTTTCATGTAATTTCTTCAAACAGTTCTTTCAGGAAATTTGTTCAAATTATCTCCAATAAAGGCTCAGCCAGAGACGGATTAAATGACAGATTGTTATGTTTACGTGTTACTCAGTGGAGCAAATAACTGTATCGTTTGTGATGCAGCATTAAAACATTCCTATTGCAGGGATTTGTTGCCAAATGAACCGTGTCTTCAACTTTTTTACTGCCGGTTTAGTTTTCAACTTTACCTATATGTATTTTACAACGGGCTATTTTACTGGTTAACGTAATTGACCGAGCCCTTATAAGACATTTTACTGGTTAACGTATCGGACCCCGCCCTTGTAAGACATTTAACTGGTTAACGTATCTGACCCAGCCCTTGTAAGACATTTTACTAGTTAACGTATCTGACCCAGCCCTTATAAGACATTTTACTGGTTAACGTATCTGACCCAGCCCTTGTAAGACATTTTACTGGTTAAAGTATCTGACCCCGCCCTTGTAAGACATTTTACTGGTTAACGTATCTGACCCCGCCCTCGTAAGACATTCATCTGGTTAACCTATCTGACCTAGTCCTTGTAAGAAATTTTACTGGTTAACGTATCTGACCCAGCCTTATAAGACATTTAACTGGTTAACGTATCTGACCCCGCCCTTGTAAGACATTTTACTGGTAAACGTATCTGACCTAGTCCTTGTAAGACATTTTACTGGTTAACGTATCTGACCCCGCCCTTGTAAGACATTTATCTGGTTAACGTATCTGACCTAGTCCTTGTAAGACATTTTACTGGTTAACGTATCTGACCCAGCCTTATAAGACATTTTACTGGTTAACGTATCTGACCCCGCCCTTGTAAGACATTTTACTGGTTAACGTATCTGACCTAGTCCTTGTAAGACATTTTACTGGTTATCGTATCTGACCCAGCCTTATAAGACATTTTACTGGTTAACGTATCTGACCCCGCCCTTGTAAGACATTTTACTGGTTAACGTATCTGACCCAGCCCTTGTAAGACATTTTACTAGTTAACGTATCTGACCCAGCCCTTGTAAGACATTTTACTGGTTAACGTATCTGACCCAGCCTTGTAAGACATTTTACTGGTTAACGTATCTGACCTAGTCCTTGTAAGACATTTTACTGGTTAACGTATCTGACCCAGCCCTTGTAAGACATTTTACTGGTTAACGTATCTGACCCAGCCCTTGTAAGACATTTTACTGGTTAACGTATCTGACCCAGCCCTTATAAGACATTTTACTGGTTAACGTATCTGAACTTGTCCTTGGAAGGCATGAGTAAAGTCACAAAGAGAAACATTTCTGTTGGAAGTATTTTTATTCAGTAAGTACACAATTTTGTTTTCTATAAATTTTAAGCAAACATTGTCTAATGATACACGAGTTTATCTTGAAATAAACTACATGTTTTGATAATTATCTTTTTAGTAAGTCGGCACCCTTGACTGCTTAATTTGATCTAATTCAGAGTATAAAAGTTTATCGTTTCGAAGTAAGTTTTTATATTAAACATATTACTCTAATAAAGAACGTACAACAATGATAACTGTCATTTCGTGAAATTGAGTCTTGTTTGCATACAGGGTATATCTGCCGATGCTCACTGGAAATTCACTGATTGAAAGCGAAATGTGCAGACTATGATCAGAACACGGATCTCAGTGAAGTCTGGTCATGGTAAACACTGTTGATGGTAAACACTGGTCATGGTAAACTCTGTTCATAGTAAACACTGGTCATGGTAAACACTGGTCATAGTAAACACTGTTAATGGTAAACACTGGTCATGGTAAACACTGGTCATGGTAAACACTGGACATGGTAAACACTATTCACAAAGACGGAATCACTTGCTATCAGCAGGGTTAGTGAGGTGATGTGTATCTATTCAAGGGACAGCACTCTTCTCAAATTTTTCAGTTTCTTTTTTTACAATTGTTTACAGAATAAAAGCACTTCGTTTATTTTGATTAATTACAGTTGGTTCATGATAATTTGACAGCGACGTGCAGACATTACATGTATAACTTGTGCACGAAATTATAACCATTGCAGAAGAAAGTTGAACTGTACATTCAATGAGATTTTTGTCCTTTGAAATATTTCATGTATTCAGACGATGGTCTCTTCTCACAGTAAAATTATCACAAATATACTGTTAAAACAGTAGACAGCTTTCTGATGCTACTCTATTCCAGACCAACTGATATAATGGCAGTGTCGGCAAAGTCAAATATATCTGTAAAGCAATAAAAAACAAAAATGATTTCTTAAATAACATTCTGATATGTCAACCCCATTTTAAACGCTTAACTTGTTATAAATCAAGAATAAGCGCGGAAAAATCAAGATAGTATATTGGACAATTACTGTTTTGTTAAGCAATTGGATAGAGTTTGAACTTTCGACCGACTGACTTAAAATATAATGACAAATATACATACATGGAGAGAACACGGGTGCTCACTATTCACGCCAGTCTTATGTTCGAAAAAAACACTGACAGAGTATACGATTTGTATTGTTGATAAATATGCAGTTTTAATACTTTAGAAGAAAAACAGTCCTAGTCATTCCATTTACAATGTTATCCTCTATTCCAATGAAGTAAAACTACATTTATGTTTGACTCTGTTTATAGATTACATTTACATCCAAATTAAATGTACTTAAAGCAACGCTTAAATACAGACCTGGGTTCCCTGTGCTTTGAGAAGTGTCCGCAGTGCTATACCAAATATATGGGTATCCGCCAAAGTTATCATAATAGCAACAACAGCCAGCTCGGTCAACCGTCACAAAGGAAGTAAAATCCCACAAAAAGCAATCTCCTACTTCATTTTGGATGACAAAATTTCGCTCTTCGAAGCTGTTAACATAAACAAATATATAATTTTAATATTTCAAAGGAATGTTGAATCATTGTTACATACAATTTGCAGTTTCTTTTTGCTGATATTTAGTAGCCCAACAATTTTTTTCTATATATGAATGCTTATTTCTCAAGAAACAGATGAAATAGTAAATATATGTAATGCTGATTGATTTTACAACTTGGTTTTCTTTTTCTTGAAAAAAGCAGACTGTATATACAGTCAAACCTGTGTTAGAGACCACCTCTGAATAAAGAACACCCATGAAAGAAGTGATTACAGAAACACCTACGGTCTTTGTTCACATACATTCAA
Source organism: Saxidomus purpurata (assembly GCA_022818135.1). Taxonomy (NCBI): domain Eukaryota; kingdom Metazoa; phylum Mollusca; class Bivalvia; order Venerida; family Veneridae; genus Saxidomus; species Saxidomus purpurata. The sequence continues at coordinate 802 of JAFMSR010001018.1, read as the reverse complement.
ATACTAACATGTGGAACGCGACAAGATACATAAGTAGTATCATACATGAAAGAAAACAGTTCTGTAGGTAACCAATACCGGTATTTGATATTTGACCTAAAGCAGCTTTTATTTACACAAATGTTGTGCTTACCCTACATCGATTCCAAAGAAATACCATCCAAATTGATCGAATATATCACTATAACTGCTCTCAATCACTCTTGGACGACTAAACCAGTCCATGATACTACTTCCGCTTCCGTCGAATAAAATGTAAGCAACTTCCTGTCCTCCCTTGTACAGTGAGTACCGAACCTAAGGTAAACACGTAGAACAAGGTTAGTTTTCAAAACAGTTAAAAAGCGGCTCGCTTGGATTTTGATAAGAAAATGTGTATTGTTATATAGACGAAGCAAGGTATGTTCGGTTTTACATTGACCAATTCCCCCAATTTTAATTACTAGCTGCAATTTCAAAGAATCCTGTTTATAGCTTTCAAGATGCAGTCCAAACAAAATGTAACAAATGTGAATACAATGTAGTTCAATTAGGAAACAGTAATAACGCTAAGATTTTTTTAGTCCATGAATTTATTGTCGGGAGCATACACCGTGTTCTACGTGTAGTGGTTGGTAGTTTTGGCGGTAATTTTGCACGTGATTTTAGTGCGTTACATGTGTTGAGCAAGCCATTCGAGGGTATATCGTCAAGCCGTCTAGTTATCAATTTTTCGAAAATGTTCGAACGTTACTTTACTTGACATTTATATTGGTATCATGCAGTCATTTTCATAAAAATCGTTTTTGCTTTTTTCAGATTA
>JAFMSR010001017.1:20009-36359 GCA_022818135.1 Saxidomus purpurata | reverse complement strand
TGTATTTTGCACTATCCTCCGAAAACCTAAAATAACTAACCTCTTCTTGGGGCGTTGGTCATATTGATTATCCGGTACCAACGGTAAAACTCTAATTACACACACATATTGAAGCTAGATATAGCAAATAAGTATGAGTATGTCAAAATGTAGTTGTAAAATGTAACATAGGGCGCTTATTTAATTCTGATAACTAGATTGGTGTTCAGTAGAACACTGAAGTCGCCTTCTTACACTTTGTCACAATAACACAATTTGGCGGCATCACGACCCTCCTGTCATGAGCAATACAGTTTGAAAATTCAATGAAGAAATCTTAAGCAAAGATATAGATCAACGTTATTTTTCGTGATAAAATCGAAGTACAAAAATAAACTGGCGGCCATTAGCACCCTGCTGATTGGTTAATCATTTTTCTCTCCTGGCTCCATGGGTTAATTCGCTATCCGATTTTTGCTTCTAGCTCCGGTAGTAAACAACCAACTAGTACAAGTCTCTTTATAATTTTCTATTGTACACCATTATAATTAAAGAAGTAAAGTTAACAAGTAGCCTGTGCGGTTGCTGGCTTATTTGGCTTTTAAGGGGTTTTTATATTTTCAAAATTTCAGAGTAGGAACATAAGTCAAACTTTCATGCATACTTTTTAACTTGTTCAAATAAGTAAAACCATCTTTTCGGACAACATTTTATTCTATCATTCAGGACAATTAAAATTTTTATCATCACAAAAAGCTAAGCAAAATAAAAATAGGACAACACTTTATTAAAGGGGATTTTTACTTTACAAAACAAACACATATAACATCTAGTATCAAAATTTTCTAAAAACTGTTAGGCTACCACGATCCAGACATACAAACTAGGTCAATCACACTTAGATCTCATTGGTCGCCGTGATTGGCCTACTATTTGGTAACCAATCAAATACAACCTTTGGCTATACTGGCTGGAAATTGCAGTCAGGTAAATTTCTCCTATTTCTGGCTTCAAAATTTTATTTTTTAGGCATGACGGGAGACATGCCGGGGTCTCATCCAAATATTAAGCTAACATAAGTGCTCTTTTGGACGGACCTTGATAAAATTCTCATCAAATCAAATCAAACCTGCCCATAACACTCGTGAGAGGTGTGAGGCAGTATCACAAGATAGATAGATCTGACAAAAACACGCTTCGCTGACTGGCAAAACAGTAAAAGCCGTGAAAAATCGCATTGGGAATTTTCTTATTGGTTGTATGTTTTTGACATAGAATTATGCTTCAACCAGAAACACCACCAGGTGAGAGAGAATGAGAAAGAGGAGAGAGAGAGAGAGAGAGAGAGAGAGAGAGAGAGAGAGAGAGAGAGAGAGAGAGAGAGAGATTGATTAAGCAAACGTTTGCAAGACATAAAGTGATGGAAACCATGTGGATTCTTTAGGGGATAATGACCCGATGTACACTATTACAAGTCAGTACACTTACCGTTTTTGATCAATAAGATTTCTTCCACTTCTTTACGTAATGAAGCCGAAAACACGTTTGACACAGCGTAAAGATTTCAGATACACGAGAATCATGAAAAGACATAAATAACTTGGACTAGTGTTTATGGAAACAAGTAGAACTAAAGAATCACTCCAAGAATCTCATCTGTTTTTTCCCTTGTCGCATTTTTGGCTTTCGCCAATCGCATATTTTATAGTGACAACTGCTTTTCAAGTGTAAGTTTTGCTACAAACGTTAAACTTAAATACGAACATTGTTTATAACTTTAAGATGACGGTTGGCACTATTTTTTTGTTCTCGATATAATGACAAGTACTTACTACTTCTAGGAACTCTGAAGACATAACACAAAAAAAACCAGAGGAAGATATATTATTAAAAGGGTGGGGGATTTATTGTATTTCAGCGTAAGCGTGTTAAAGTCTTATGTACTTGTTTATACAAAGAAACACTACACCATCAGTAATTATGTACTACTGTTATTCTGTAACTTCACAGACCAAACATTCTACACATCTTTGGACACGACAAGATCAGAATATGAAAGTATATAACAAACGAAAAGAAAAAAAGATGCCAGGGGAGTTAAATGTCATTTTTGCAATGGCTATATGTGAAAAGTGCAAATATGTTACATGTAAAGTGTTTCATAATTTACTAGGTTTATACAGACTTAGTTAAAAACGTGAACCAATATATCTGCATCAAATTTTCTTTTCCCAAAGTGTTGAAAGACTAATATTAAAAAAAATAAAACAGGTAGTCAAGAATTTTGAAACATCATCCTTGATGCAAGTAGTGAATTTTATCCAGAATTTTGTTATTTTAACAATCTTTAAAATGTTATAAAAACTTCTATTGTATATAAAAACTATAACAATGTGTTCAACTCTAAAACTTATTGGTAAGATCTACTTATACATGTATAGTGAATACATTTATCATGTTCTCAAAGCATGTCATACATGCAGTGAAAGAAGAGAACACTTCTATAATACGGTTGAAAATAGTGAAGCTGGAACCGTTTAAATTGTTTTCGCTCATAAATAGCAGTTTATACTGTAGCAAATATGACAATTACAAAATATTTACCCTGTAGTGTGAAAATGTATTGTTATGTTCGGAGAATGCCTTGGATTTATTGTCTACATACCAACAAATTCATTTGTTGAATGTACATTACAGTTGTTACAGCCATATTTTCTACTTTCTTTTACATCAAAACAATTTATAGTTATCTTTCTTTTTTGTTTCTTCTCCCTTTTTTATGATATTAACTGTATCCTTTAAAATCCAAGACAGTTTGTTGAATTAAAAATATGATCATGGCTGACCACTCTTTTTGAATAGTTACACTTCCTCAAAATTGAATCGTGTACTAGTCACTTGGGAAATCTAACCGTGCTATTACGACGTCATAAATAGGATTAAAGATGAGAAAATGGCACCAAGATAATATGATTCTAGTAAATCTGAAACCGCAAAAGCACATCTTGTTGCAATTTGTAACAATTGAACTTGCTGATAAATGTTTCAAATCATAGACTGGCGGCGGCCATTCTCACTTGTGAAAATTATAACCAAAATTGCCGACAAAGACAGATTTGGTTTACAACAATACATAGAATGAGATATGGGACATGAAGCAAGGCTAACAAATCAATAAATGGGGACAAATACCGCGCCTTTTACAAGTATTATGAAAAAACTGATCTCCGATCGTATAACAACTAATCAAGTTTATCAATATGATAGAAAATGAATATGTTGTAGTCATTACTGTATAAATTAGGTTCAGTAAATAAATTTACGTATGTCCGCAAAACAGCTGATTGTGTATGTATTGTTACAATTAAAATCAATTGACATTTTCAGCTTGAACTTTAATTTGACAGTTTTGAGATTCAGCCTACGACAGCGTATACTGTGTTTATTTTAATTCATTATTTTCAATAAGGAACTAATTATGAACGCCCTCACCCGTATAAGTACAGCTGCTAATAACCACTAATTCGACATAATTCAATTCCGGTTATTTTCAGTTATAAATAGCGTTTGCGTATAATGTATTGTAATATACAAAGAACACTTCTTCTTTGTATATTGGTAAATGACAAAGAAATTTATTTAATGGAAATGTTATTTTTATTTATTTTGCCTTTAATGGAACAAAATATGTGTTCTAGCACGTCAAGATGCGTGGGTCTTAAAATGTTTTATATCTATTTTCAAACGAAATTTGTTTTTTATTAGCGTGTTTGTCTTTCTAACAGAGCCACGTAATATTAATATGTCACCAGATGACAACAAATCAAAGCGCTGAAGGCACTGGAAATGTTCGGTCTGAAACATAGATTATCGTAAGGATTGGTACTTAGGAGAGGAATGTTAAACACATGGTTTGCAATATGTCTGATAGTTTTAAGTGGAACATCTGACCACTTGATGTAACAGCATATTGAGCAATGTTACGGACAGTGATATTCCTCCTTGGTCAAGTGGTTAGAGAACCTGAAGCTTCTCAATTATTGAGAGTCTTGGGATCGAGCCCTGCTACTGACCACGTTTCTTTATGTGAGAAAGCTTGCAATTTTTTAAGAAGAAAATAGTAATAGTATTGGTGCTTACCAGGAATTATCGTAAAATTAACTGCCCGCCTGTAAATGAACGTACATGTACATGTAACTAAAATGTATTTCTTTTGTCGTAGATTTTGTTTCTAGACTAAGAAATGAATAAAGAACAAAGTCGGAATATTTAATACATAATATACATTGTACTGAGCACCTAAGCATGGCTTACAACGTCATTTTTTCACCATTGTAAACATTAACACAACACATTTCTTTAATATCGACATGAAAATTAATGATCGATTGCATTCATGGTATAATGCAGAATATACGCGAAATAATAAAACAACTTTCTATTGGTGTTCTATTCATAACAAATTGTTTCCCGCCGGGTGTTTAACCCGAACATTCCTATCTAGCCCGTTCACGATAAAACAGTCGTATGGTACATGTATCATATACCATAAAACACAACATTAAACAAAAACTGCTTACACATTCATGGGCGACCAGTATCGATCCAGACCAGCCTGATTGCATGGTCGCAAAGTCCATTATGTTGGTTTTCTCATGACGCGGCTCAAGTTTTATTATTTTATTACACGGAACCATGAAAACCACACGAAAGGTAGGTATTTCAAAATGAATGAATCACATTATCTTATTGTAAATAACGATAGTTAGGAAACCTGTTTATTGAAAACACTGTTGAAAAGGTGGTCTAAGACGAAACTATTTTGCTTCTAGCTTGCTAACAAAATCTTCTGTACATTTTAACAGTCTATTCGCATGTTCAACTATATTGACAAAAACACACCACGGTGCTTCCCTGAATATGACAGTGAAATGGTATTTTTCACAATTATCGCTAATAGCGACAGCAACTTAAAAATGGCTCTTTTCTTCATAAAGTCTATCATCTTTAAAGTATCTTCGTGACTTCGCTACTTTCGATTATGGAGTAAAACATATCGTAACTGCGTAGTTAACCAGACATTCCGTCTGTTATCAGAACCTACATTTTCATTAAATAACCGATGAAATGGCTTTTATACTCGTAAATGCAATGTAGGTAAAGTATTGCCAGTATAAATGGTATATGAGGTGTGTCACTTTCAGCGCGTTTTGATCGGCTGCTTATTAAAGTAGTGCATGTCTAAACTGCATAGTAAGAAACAGATCATTTTAGTGCCATAATGCTGTATCTGTCGAACGTTTAAGAAGTACTTACAACCTATGCACATTAACTTAGAAAAATTGACTAAATTCTTTTTTATGATAAATTGTCGCATATTTTTCTTATCTTTGAAACAATATAAATCTTTGCAATCATACCAACACCAAACCTGTTGATTACCTATGTTACTTTCTATTAATATGTGATGTGATCTATCTGAAGGATTATTCACAATTGAGGGGTAGTTCGGTTTTAAAAGTAGAAACTGCTCTTCTCAGAAACCGGGTACAATAAATGTTAGGATTTGAAAATCCTCACATTTAAAAAAGGAAACTTCTATTTATGGATACCTATATCTTAAGAACTAATTGTTTCAGATTCAAAGACCTTTGTGAAAGGAATTCAATTTTGTGGGAAGCATGTAAGTACGTCAATACGAAATTAGCCTAGTAGACTCTCGTTAACATACGTTTCAGTACTCAATTACAATGAAATACAGCTTCAGTACACATGTAAAATGAACTACAGCTTCAGTACTTATTTACAACGAAATACAGCTTCAGTATTGATTTGCAATGGAATACAGCTTCAGTACTGATTTACTATAGAATCCAGCTTCAGTACTAATTTACAATGAAAATGAAATACAGCTTCAGTAATCATTTACTATGAAATACAGCAAGCGTACAGTCGATGTATCAGCTATTATCTAAGCCCATCGTGACTTGGTGTAAGAATAAAAGAAACAATCTCAATAATCAATCACACCCATACAAAGAAGAACAAATCCTCAATCTGTGAGGAAAGGCAGAAGGAAGGATGCACAATGCATTATCAATATTTACAATACAAAAACAAACACTTTCACGAAGTGAAACAAGAAAAATACAACATCAACACTATCCGGTATGGAATCATACTGATCCTTAATTCAACAACCAAAATGGCTGATGCACGTTGAAAAGTAAAGTTTTCCTTTATTACTTGGTTTTAAAACAATGTCTGAGAAAAAGCACGGTCTACACATTTTTATACATGCTGGTTTTTGTAGATTTGCAAACCCGGTGTTTTTTTTCCGGAAATGCTGGTCACGGGAATCGAAGCGGCGAAAATTCGACAGAAAACTCAGGATAAGGTGAAGGGCATGTATTGAAATAGGCACTTTTATCTTCATGCAATTATGCACTTTTATCAAAGACAATTGGTTCCTATTGATATTTAATCAAATCACAGAACAAACACAGAAATTGTAAAAATGTATAAGTGAATGTTAATGTATTAGTCTCCTATGTTTATTCAGTGATCATAGTCTTTTTCAATCCACGAATTAAACAGCTTTCCATTACAGGTACAATGCCTTCTGTACTTTAGTAATAAAGCGAATAATTATTAATACTGTAAACTTAGTAAAGATTGTAATTCTTTTTTTCTGTAGTGACTATTTTCCAGAATTTTCAATGCCACAAATTAAAAATATCTCGCAAAGAATTTATATTCAGAAAGATTTGTAATCATCGATTTATTATTTCTCGAACTATATACATTGTATTCGCAAATCAGTCTGTCAGGTAAGGACCACAATATAATAAAATAATTCACATTCCTTTTTTGTGTGAAAAATAGCGTGTTCCGACTTTTTAACTAAAATTCAAATTTTAAATGAATTCTAAGTCTATATCAATACGATATTCGTTTATTATTATATTATTTTATAAAACTATTAATAAAAAATTGTATTATGTGATGTCTTTCACATGCCAAAATAAATAATAAAAATGAAATAAAAAATAAATCGCGAAATATTCGTTATGGGAAATCTTACAATTCACAGAAAGCAAAAATAATATTTATAAAAAATAATAATTTATGGTGAAATCCAATTTTCAGAACTCTAACAAAAGATAAAATATAAAAAGAATCTATTGAGTTATTTTTGTTATCGTTGTCATTGTGATCTTTTCCGCTCAACTGTATACGGAACAATCTCTTTTAATGGCTCATTACTTTGTACTTGGAGAACTGATAAAGATTGTGTTCGGCACAACCGTGTAAAGCTTGCCTTTGACCGGAAGTTGGTTACCTTGCAACCATCTATGAAATGACAAGTGAAGTGTATAACATTTTTGGATCGAAAATGTACTCTGTGAAGCACATTTTAATTGGATACAAAAATGTAAAACTGCAAAGGTCAATAAAATAGTCTTACGTGTTCAGTCTTACTTGAATGGTTTTATAATTGTAGTACGTAAATGTTTTAGATCTATCATATTTGTATGTTGTTAGCTCCAAACTAATGTTGCATGTAATTACGAGTGTAGAGTAATTAGTCCTTCTTGACCAGTGAATAACGGTCATTCTATTAAGACATTTGACAAATAAAACCACAAGGATTAAGTTATTTTCCTGATGATCATCTGACGGTACGGACGTGATAAAGATTGAGGAGAAAATGTGTAAGCGGCCCGTTAGCTCAGTCGATAAGTCATTTGCCCTGTAAGTGAAGGGTACCAGATACGCGTCCGAGTTAGGGTGCACATCTGTCTCACCTTGTGACATTTGGCGCCAACATACTGCATAAAGATAAAATTTGACAAGTAATTGGTACTATGAACTGTAGCTACCCACCCATAACGCTCATCGCATGGTGAGGGCATGCAGAACTCATGCTCTAACGTTACGATGAAGATGTCGAAGGTTTTCATGTCGATCCCACTTTATATACACTTAACCTCTAGAAGTATTATTATTAAACATGTTCATCGCATCGAGGCGATGTGAAAAACTTATAGTGATATATCACAGGAGTAGAGAACATTAAGGATCAGGGGTAACGAGAATATATCTCCTATGAAACTTTTTCAAGAAACGGTCGTCATATCATATCATCAAAAGCATGCAAAACGAAAACATGTTCCAAATGCGCATGCTCAAGTTCAAAGTCAAATCTTTGAGTCAAGAATCATCATTTCAATATTTCTGTTATGGCGGGTGATACAACTGTCTTTCAGACCACAAAAGGCTGGCGATGGGAAGATATATGTATTAACGTTAAAGGTACGCTCGTTAATATATATGTCTTGTGATTCCTTTTGTTAGAATTCCTGCGTTTGAAACTGTCCCAAAGTATCTCCATGCTTCTGATAAAACTTCTCCTTTTATGCTTCATAGTTAGTTTATTCTCTCAATGTTTTGGAAACATTTTATGTTTGGTATTATGTGTCATATAAGTTCTATCTGACCGATACTTACACACTGCACCCTTGTTTTACACACATTTGTAAAGGTTAAAGACATTATATAGTCAAATGCAGTTAACTATGCTTGTATAAATTAGATATTGTGTCAAACTATAATGCAGAAAATGTGCCGCGATATGAAATCATAATTTGCAATGGATTAGGAACATTTTAAGAACCATTATATTTTCTACTCACACTATTTGTTGCTTCGGTAATGGCTTTTGTTTCATTATGACCACTTTTAACACCGTCGTCTTCTGAGAGAACACCATTACTGTTTACAAGTATTACACTTAAGCCTTTTATTACCGGATTGAACAATCTTAATCCAACGAAATGTGTTAATGTCTCGAAGAAAAATGACATTTTTGCTATTCATCTGCAATACATCTGTAACACTGCTGTACTGTCTTACGTTTAATACTTGAACTTACATAATATGTATAAATGTTTATTTACAAATCGAGGGTTTCGCGCAAAAACGTTGTAACTCAGTTATGTTTTTCAAAATGACATTTTAGTTTTGAGTTACAAAACATGATAAAATATGATGCTTCAATTCCCTTATCTTATGCTCGAAATTCATTATATGACACAAGGTTGTATCTCAAAATAAGCATGTCCCTTAATGCAACACTGTTGTAACTGGAGTTACAACAGTGTTGCACTAAAGAAGATAAGAACGTCACAATACTTTTACTTGCAACACTGTTGTAACTTTGTTCCTGAAACAAAAATATCTAAGCTTTTTGTTCTAAGAACTGATCAATGGACTTTGTTACACTGGTACAAAAGGTACAACTGAACAACAAATTATATGATTAACTTAGCTGTGGTCCGTCCCCGACCGCCCGAGATGGTGTGATTAGTGTTATAAGTAGCAAACAAGAAGTAAGATCCAAAGGAAACTTGCCAAGAAGCACGAGTACATGGCAATGTAAAGAAGCTGAAACATGGATAGTATAATGCACCAACCGGCATTCCATACTCCTCACTTAATGTTTAAAGCTATTTTTTGTACTGTTTCAGTTTCTTATCTAAGATCATATTACACATTTATTAAAACTAACTTGAAATCTACTTAAAAAAGAGCTTAATTTATGCTCTACTAGTACTACTGTACTAATGACACCACATATCCTGTAAAATCTTCTTTGAACATAGATTGTTCCTAAATAAAACTGTAAAAACTGCAATCACCAGTATTGGCACTCTGAAGTCGTAAGCTGATTACCTTGAGGGAGGATAAAACATTATTGATATTATTTCTTGCATTTTATACACCTGATTCTATATGGGACATTGTCATCTGTGGAGTCCCAGTCCAAACAACCACTCTACTGTTAATAATTCTCATCCAGTCATATCAATCATAACATGATCACAATGTTTAAATTGTCCAAGAACACTCTGACATTGATTTGAGTGTCCGAATATTGCCTAGTAAACACCGTTTTGTCATTTCTGACCTTTGGCATTAAGTTTTGCCCGATCTTCCACGATGTACAAACTGTTGCTGTAACCTCTCTTGCAATAAGTATTTTTGCAGTACTAGTACAAGTAATATTGCATAAAGAAAAAGTAATTCATTCTTTTCAGTATGGTCATTTTTTTTAATTACATCAGTATTGCATTAAAATTGTACAAGAAAACTGTTAGCGTTTCACGTGGAAAACTGTTGTACCTCAAATTTTTTATGAATATAATAGTTTTGAATCAAGTCTATCCAAAACAAAAAACATTGGCTAAGACATCTTATAAATATAGTTTCAGCGACCAGTTTGTAGCCAGTATCATTGTACCGTGAAAAAGCAATAGTGTTTGTTGATCGCTGAAAGAAAATAAAGAACTGAGTTACAACAGTGTTGCGTTAAACCTTTGAAATATGTCTTGAACACCTACTAGTAACATATTGTTCACTTGTGTCTCTAACCCCATGTGCTATATACAGTGATTACATTTCAAATGAGCATTTTCAATGAGTAGCCATTTAAGCAACTACTACAATTCATATATACATGTACATACAAGGTCCCTTCAAATTGTTGTGTACACATGTACATGTATTTTGTTGTTTTCTGAAAAGTGACCTTTTTCATTTTACTCTACAACTATCAATAGTATCCAATAGTAATCAACAAATGGAGACATGACAAGTTCTAAAGGAAAACTAAATGTGAAACTTGCATTTTTCAGTTTGAATTATTTTACTTTCCCGGTATACATTACAGGGATATGCAAGTTGTAAGTTATTGACATTCTCAATTCTCTGTCAACTAAATTGTCAGACCTGTCCAAATTTAACACTTAAACAAGCGTTCCCTATGTTTTATCTAATTTTCATAGTTGCTAACTTTCACCATAAAGAAAACAAATGAAAAGTGGATTAAAACAGAGTAAATTAGATGAGCGGATCAACATACAATTAGAGCGGATTGATGGAAGAAAGCTCGATAAATCATGTCATTGTACACTGATGCGCAATAATGTATATATAGATAGTTTTAAGACTTGGAGACAAATCCGAGAAGTATTTGATTCCTTATAGTGAATAATGTTATATTGCACCGTATCCAGTTAACGTATCACTAAAAATGTTATATATCTATATTGATTTATATGAAATAAGTTAGCCTTGTCTACTTGGCTCATTTTAACTTGTTTATGATTTGACAAGTATCCAGCAGTATAAAGGCCGACACCGATGGAAGTATTTTATCTTTGGTCTGAAAAATAAGTATTAAGTCGTTAAACTTTGACATCGATTTTCTGATATTTGTTATCTACAGAACTTGTGACCATAATGAATAACGCAATATTCCTAACGGAATAGTATATACCTGTTACTTTACATGTTATACGCATCATATACTCTTATTATCAATTCCGAGACACAAAAGCTCATTGTATTCGATTTTGATACAATTCCCATCCATTTATTATCAAAATTATTATTATTCCCGCTTTTAACATAAAATATAATACCACACTGTCGATGTCGGAAGCAATACATAAACGCAAATTGGACAGAAAGACATTTTTGAATGTTGTGACATATTGCGTCTGCTACATGTAACAAAAATTTATTCGAGAGGAGGTGGTGTTTCTTCGAGTATGTGGAGTTTATTTCTCGTAAAATATAACTCCCGCAAATAGTTTCTAGTGAATCTCTAGGTATATTTAACTTTCCCGTTACAGTGTTTCATTTAAATGTTGTTTGTATTTTGATGCTGCATGTCTTGTATTATGTTTTTATATGTGAGTTTTTAGCCGATAAGGATGCAATAAACTTGATTTGTCTTGTCTTAAAATATCTGAGGTTAAATCGCATAAATCTGTTGCATTGACACTTTCAAATGGTGGATATTTGTACTTTGAAAGCTATAAATCTGAACTTTTTTTAATCAGACTCTAAAACCGTCTGAAATATGAAGTTTATTGAAGCTAGATATAGCAAAGAAGTCTGTGTATGTCAGAAAATAAGTTGTGAAATGTAACACAAGGCGCCTAGTCAATTTTGTTGAAAATATAGGTCTCCTTGTCTCAAAAACGTGAAAACTTGATATCATATTTTGACGGTACCTTTCTCTGCTTAAACGGATGTTAAATGAAAAGTTACTCAAAAGGGAACAATGCAGATCATGAACAGACTGTATGTATGTGTGTGCTGATCATAGTCTTTACTCGTCGGATCGAAATAATTATTGGTATTGGTATAGTGTTTTGGAAACAAGAGTGCAGTGACGGTCACATTACATTACATTATATCACGGTACATTGCGTGTACTAGTAACACACAGGCTGATGGGGCACACAACTGTAGACACATTGATCTGATTTTTCGGACTGAACTTGACTGATATTTTATTGGCATGCATATATGCCATATAAAATGACTAGTTCCAAAACGAAAGTTTGAAAAGGTAAACAAGTTCAGTAAAAAACGAGTATATTTATTTGTTATATTAGAAGCCCATGACTCTATAAGTACCGGTCCTATTTGACCAATAATTGATCGTGAATGAGCCTTTATGTCCATACTTAACTAGGTTTGTAATAGCTGTATTCATACAATATTGCCATGAAAGGGTAGTTAATTCTAAATTAGTATCAAAATTTTAATACATCAGCGACATTAACTGTGTGCGCATAGGTCCGATAGAATCCAAAACTAACTCTGATAGAGATGGCGCAGAGTGTAAAAAATGTTGCTCCATCAAGGACAATAAGTCTATGGTACTGGTCAGATCTTTCCATCTTACTGAAGCGAGATCTTGTGACCATAAACATGACGTCAACGTTTCATTCAGAATGCTTCAGAAATGCAGATGCTAGAGTGTAAACAAGTTATTTTGGTAGACGGGCTGATGAAAGACATACATTGATTCAAATGACTCATTATGAGCAAATGTCGTCGGACAGCAAATTAAAACATCATGACGCGGAGAAAAGAGTTCGATTATGCAGACTTTACTGAATACGTGCTAGCAAGACAGAAAACGATGGTAACCATGTGGATCCATAAGGGGATAGTGACCCAGTGTACAATCTCTTCACTGTAATAGCCATTGTTACAAATCAGTGCGATGACAGTTTTGAATCAGTAACATTACTTCCACGATGTAACGTAGTGAGGCCGAAGCACGTTTGACGCACCGTAAAGAATTCATACACACGGGAATCCTGAAAAGGTGAAAATATTCGCACTAGCGGATTAAGAAACGAGTAGAACTAAAAAACCACTCAAAGAGTATCATTATTCTGTTCTGCCCATTGTTGCAAATATGGCTTTCACCAATCTGAGATTCCATAGATTCAACTGTTTGTAAGTGCATGTTTTGCTACAAACGTTAAACGTTGATACTTAACATCAAAGGACCGTAGCGCTTTAAAGTTATCATCCAAATTTGTATCGTTAAAAAAATTAACATAAATTGTAACAGACAAATTACAAAAGCATTGAATAGAGCTATCACTGATATAGCTCGATTGAAAAGAAAAGCTTTTGCAAAGAAACGTATACGACTCAGCTTGAAATATTTTGTTTGTCACACAATGACAGGAAACTTCTCAGCGAGAAAACGGAATTTTGTCTTCAGAATGTCTTTTCTGGAATATAGCTTGAGATAGAGTTCTATTATAGATTTTGAAATAATTTCAAATAGATAAAATCCAAGGTATTTCCTGACGGACAGGTTGAATGAATTATACTGAAATGAAACATCTTTGGAATTTAAATGCTTTAAGCGAGTTTGTGTAAGAGAGGGGAGGGGGGAGGGGGGGGGGCGACTTTATGGTATTTCGACCTAAGCGTATCAAAGTCATATGAACTTGATTATACAAAGAAACGCCCAATACTTCCAATAAATAATTAATGATGTGTTTTTTTCATTTCCCATACGAAACATATTAACAATCTTGGAATACGGCACGATCACAATTTGAAAGTACATGTATATAAACAAATAGAAGAAATATGCCAGGAGAATAAAGTGTCATTTTTTCAATGGCAGACTTAGGTATTAACCCCGACGGCATCCTATGATAGCTATATAAAAAAAGTCATTGGCCCTATAGACCGTTCCAGTTTTAAGGAGAAAAGTTAAAGCATACCAAAGCCTATTGTAAAGTGATTATTTTCTATTCACGGCTAGCTCTACTGCTCACAAACAGTATCACAAACGAACTCATGGCACTTTTTGTGCAAATCAGGCCAACCACTGTACATGTGCTGTCCCCGTGTCACCATTAATTTTGATCTAAACACTGTAAACACTGAAATCGTCCATGTACAATATGTGGCCAGTGCAGACGACGAAATACTAAAGCGATGACAACATTTCTGCGTTAACAAAGTTCAGGGTTTCATAAATCAACCCGATCCCATATAAGTGGATCTTTACTAGATTTATACAGATTATGTTCGGAAATTGAATAACCTGTATAGAACTGCCTCTTCCAAAGTGTCCGTTACAAGTGTTATATTCTTACACACATTTTTATGTGTCTAAATGATATTCTGTACGTACATTGTACTGGTTTGAAATCTACTGATGAAATATAGGCTTCAGCACATATTGAATGAATTTTTATATGGACAAAATTTACCGATAAAATACATGCGGAAAAATCGAGTAAACGGGTAGTGAAATATCTTGAAACGTAATACCGGATTGTCCTGCTTCCTTATGGGTTAAATCTGCTTTATTTTAAAATGAGGAATATGCAAAGACATGTATAGCGAATACATATTTCGTGTTATCTAAGGATGTCACATATGTAATGAAAGAAGAGAAAAATTCTTTAATGAGATTGAAAACATTGTGTGGCGAAGAATAAGTGAACAAAATGAATGCATTTGAACTGAACGAATGAAATTTCGTCTTGTAAATTTGCGACAGTTAAATGATTGTATATTCAGTCCTAGATTCGAACGATGTGTTGTTATCATCGCATTTAAGAGCACTATGCATTAGTACCCTTTGAAATCCGAGACAGTTATGTTGAATTAAAAAGAATCATGGCTGACCACTGTTTTTGAATAATTATACTTCCTCAAAATTGAATCGTGTACTAGTCGCTTGGGAAATCAAACCGCGCTATTACGACCTCGTAAATAGGATTAAAGATGAAAAAATGGTACCAAGATAATACGATTCTGGTAAATTTGAAAGCTCAAAGCATCTCATGTTGCATTTTGTAACAACTGAACTTGCTGATAAATGTTTCAAATCGTAGACTGGCGGCGGCCATTCTCACTTGTGAAAACTATAACCAAAATTGCCGACAAAGACAGATTTCGTTAACAACAATACACAGGATCAGACATGAAACATTTCAAAAGAATAGCAAATAAAAAAGTCGGGACAAAGACAGCGCCTTTTACAAGTATTATGAAAAACCAGATCTCCTATCGTATAACAACTAACCAAGTTTATCAATACCATGAAAATAAGAATGTAGTATAAATTACTGTTTAAACTAGGTTCAGTAATTGAACTTACAGCTGTCTGTAAAACAGCTGCTTGTTTATATAAAAATATTAACATATTATATGATTGTAGTAATTTAAAGTACAATACCTTTTTAACTTTAGTCATAAAAGCATATACTTACTGATACTGTAAATTGAGATATGATCGCAATACTTTCACTTGTAGATATTATTTTCCAGAATTTCCAATGCAGTAAATTAAAATTAAACTCGCATAGGATTTATTTTCAGAAATATTTATATTTCTCTAATTATTATTTTGCGAAAAAAAATTGTTATTTGCTATTGTTTAAGAGCATTTCAAGAACTTTTAATTTTTCTAATCAAAATATTTATTAATAATGGTTTTTATCACATTATTGCCTCTTCTAACACCGTTATCTATTGGGAGAACAGCATTACTGTTTACAATTATGACACTTAAGCCTTTTGTTCCCGATTGAATTCTCTTAATATCACGAAATGTGTTAATGTCTTCAAGAAGAAATTCCACTTTTGTTCTTCATCTGAGATCAGACTTTGGAATATATCTGTATCACTGTTGTACGAAAAGCCCGAACTCTCTTACGTTTAACAACTTGCAGTTATTTGTATAAATTTTAATTTACAAGTACGTGTATTGGGAACTTATTTCTACCTTTGCCGCAAGTATTCTCTACTCCTAATATGCAGACGATGCATTCCATGAACAGTCATTCGATTAACTACTACTTTCACAGTTACCTACAAGGTCCCTTCAAATCATTGTGTACAAATTTAAAACGGTTTATTTTACATTTTACTCTAAACACTACATCATTTTCAAATATTCTAACACTAACTCTATTTCGTCTCATATAAGGAAAGAAGGATTTAAGCGTGATAAACAATACGGTA
>JAFMSR010001017.1:0-19509 GCA_022818135.1 Saxidomus purpurata | reverse complement strand
GTCAATCTCGATTGATTTAATGGAATGGTCACACCACTAGATATATTCATATAATTTCTGAAATTCGAAAGTAAAATTTGAATTAAATCTCAATCTATACAGAAAAGTTTAATCAAGTCATGTCAGATTTGCATAAAAACGAAAACTCACATATCACTCAAATTTTCCTGAAATTTGTAATAGTTTCAAAGAAAAACGCCATGTCTGTAAAATTTTGCTATTTTCTAAGCATTTGTGTATGCTTTATTGTCTCTTACTTAACGCATAAACTAGTCGTGTTAGACAGGAACAATACCGGACTTCTTCGTTATATGTGAAAGGAAAATAAATTACTTTGTATCCTTGATATGGCAGTAGATATAAATGAACCATTCCACGCGACATCCCGCCTTAACGAAATGAAAGACAAAATAAGCATAAACATTACATTGTTTGTATACTAAGTGGGCGAACTTTTGCGATGAAAACGAAACACCTAAATGAAAGTTGAAAATGTGTTTTTTTATTATTGTTTTTTTTTTTTTTTGTTTCGTCTCGTTAGTTTTTTTTTTTTTTGGTTAGACCTATAAGGGTATTATTCAAACAAAATGCAATGTTAACAAAAAATACGTGTTTCTTGACTCAATTCCATGCCTTTTCACTGCAAATATTAAACTCCTGTATATTTGATAAATGTTCTATCATGTAAATATGACTATTTACCAACACTGGTGGTACAAATCTAAGTGGCCACATTTCCTGACCAATTTTCTTTACTTTAAGTTCCTTGTAGGTCGAGTGAAAACACTTTTCGCACAATTCGTTTGGAGGAAAAGGTAATCATTGAATTGTTTGAGCGATTATTTGTCAGAGCCCCAGGAAGCACTCATCGAGGTAGTTAGTACTTTTTCTGCAATAGCTATATACTGAATCAATAACAAAAGAATGATTTATCCATTTCTAGTTCGTCTATGAAAAACAGACTGGTTAAGCTTACTTAAATTTCACTTTTTCGGTAGCCATTAAAGCCTTGAAACTTCAGACAATTGCTTAGTATCATACAATGGCCTCTGTGACCGAGTGGTTAAGGTCACCAACTGATGATCACTTGTCCCTCACCGCTCTAGGTTCGTGCCCTACTTTGATCGGATTCTTTTATGTCTGGAAACTTCAAACGCTCTACCCAGGTGCCCGCCCGTGACTGAAATAATTCCCGAATTGGCACCCAGGATCTTCCTCCTCCATGAAAGCTGGAAGTTGCCATATGACGTTAGCTGTTGGGTGCGACGTTAGATCCGAATCAATCAATTGGCACAATACCATCAACCCTATGGGTACACCCCATAACTTTTGAATGACATTAAAAGTTGTGCAAAGTTCAACAGTTCAATTTAGTTAAAATCCACATCTCAGTTACCATTCACAGCTATGATACTTCATAGGGTAGTTGAACCTAGTACCTGATTGCAAAAGGTAAGCACATGGGTTCCTATCTCAAACGTAACGTTTACACATATGGTTAAAGGTCAAAATTTGTGGACAGTTGTGTCTCCAGTTTGTTTATAACTTTACTCGTGTAAGAGTTGTCCTGATATTTACATATATATGTGTACAGTCTGTGTTGTGCGGAGACAATCGATCCTCCAGTACTTTCAGTCCTTTGATTAAGATTCTGCCTACATTGTAAAGGCCAAGGATTTTTCTTCAAAACGATACGATTCGCACTGGAAATGCATGAATATGTTAATGTCGGTAAAGGTCAGATGCATATCTCTTGAGCCAAAACAGAGCCGATAGAAAAAATATCTTCATTGAATCAAAGAGAATCTTGTTTATAATATTTTCTCTCCCACTTTACAGTCATTGTCAATTTTCGTCATTTTTCAATCTGTCTTTTTCTATTAAATCAAAATGTGCTGCACATAAAAAATTTAAATTCTTTTTTGCTTAAAGCTGCTCGCTTTCAGATTTTGGTGAAAGAACAAGGTTCTTCGAACTGATTGAAATTAACCGTTGATAATATTTGAAAGCGAAATATCAAATAAAATAGTTCTAGACTAATTTGCAGTGAAGCATATCGGTCTGTACTTTTGATATTATACCCTACCGAATTATAAAGCGTTGCAAACATTTTTGAAATTCCAACACGAATATTTATTATTGCGGTGCCGTCAAACCAAGCTCACCAACATTTTCAAATTTTTTTTTTGCTTTGAGCAGCTTTGATGGTTTCCTGAATAAAGTCGCCAATAGCTGAGAACAGACGCACACTGATGTGACGCTGTAAGAATTATAAATGTTTAAGAACATGAACTTTGAGGTCACGCGGCATGCCATGTTGGTCAACGCTTGGCATGTCTTCCGATAGCATATATTTCTCAGTTATAAAACTTTGGCGAGCTGCGATGTCAAAGGAAAATGCTATTTTTTATTAAAGGATTTTCTGAAAGCTTATCGTAAAAACGCGTCGAAATGAAGTAATGCCTGGAAGCTTGTTTAAGCTGTACTGGGAGATTTTCAATGTGTCACGTGACACTGGAATCTTACTTTAAGTCACGTACGTACTACATGTGATAGCAAAATTGTTCGGAATCGTAAAGGGATTTAAATCTCTCTGGGTTGATACAACACTTCTTTTGTCACAAAAAGTACAAAATAATATTAAGCGAAAATATATGAAGAAATGGACTTTGTGTATTTTGGTTTCACGAATATATTTTCGAAAAAATGTGACAGCTTATAATGATGTAAATGTATACTAAACAGATACAATCTAAGGTAGCATAGACGAATCAAGAGTCACATAGACGTTTATACTGGCAAGCAAGGGAATATCATATAAAATATCATCAAATGGATTGATTTTACCTTAAACTTAAATTGAAAGATACATGTTAATTACAAACACGTAGAGGGGAAATCAAACACCAGTCAATAATACGGATATAATATCATCAAGATTTAATTCCAAAACGAGGCCGAAAGCGGGATTAAAATCACTCTGCTATGAGCAGACGACAAATCCATAAGCGCCAGTTATGCACGTGGCTGATGATATGTATTCTAGAAACTATCTTTTATTTCAACAATAATACTGTGACGGAACTGAAAGCCTCTTTACTTTATCGGATTATTTTTTAGAAAACTAAATTCAAAGTGTTAACGCAACAAACGTACATCATTCATTGAAATACCAATCTGTGAAGAAAAATAAAATTACAAAAATATTCATAGTTTATACATTTGTGAGTTTTATAATCTATATTTAATGAAGATTTAGGAATTCTGCAGAAGAGATTAAAATTTTAAAAAATGGCTGGGGTAACATCCACAGTAACAAACTGCACGGAATTACAGTGCTCAAATGACACGTTTATAGATTTTTTTATGGTAAACGACACGTATGCGGATTATTTCTACGTAGACGTTGACGTCAGCTTTTGGCAGGTACGTCTTTTTTCTTTTTTTATTGTGAAGTTATACCACCGTTCAAAATGGTGATTTTTAATCATTGTCAAGAAAGACCCTGAAATCACTGTCACACACACAGTAGATGTTTTAAAAACACGTTAGATATGAATAACATTGAGTGATTTCTTGTATAGACTTATTTAAATGGAGAAAAAAAACGTAATATCCAATGTTTTAATAACTTAAAATTCTACTTACGTGTTTTAACAAGGATATCGAATTGCCTTTACAGCTTACGGTATTTCAATAAAATGTTGGCTTTGTTATTTTGAAGTGTTGAATAAAAAATCGAACATATGTATAGATACAATGGGCGTAATACAATCAAGAAATACCTATTTTTTCCTATTCATGAATACCTTATAACGCGGAATTGTAAGAAATTCTATATGAGGTAAAATATATCAAATCCGCTGGTGCTTTTACCCTTTTATACCTCTAGCAACACAAATCAGTGATTTTTCCATTTGTATAATAATAAATTCTGTTTTCTTACAAATTATAACGTTAACGTTTGTATACCGGTAAAATGGTTTTACGACCGTGTACACCAGTGTGGCCATTTAACAATTTTGGGGCCGTACATTTGTAGGAGAGTAAATCAATGATTAATTCTTAAAATTATGGTACATAATGTAATAATTAAGATATGTGATATAACGATGATAAAGCGTTATTAAACATGTTTGTACACCTTTTTATTGGACAAGGAGATTCGATTTTATGAATAAAAAA
The DNA here is from genome assembly GCA_022818135.1 of Saxidomus purpurata. Taxonomy (NCBI): domain Eukaryota; kingdom Metazoa; phylum Mollusca; class Bivalvia; order Venerida; family Veneridae; genus Saxidomus; species Saxidomus purpurata. The sequence goes on along the minus strand of JAFMSR010001017.1, from coordinate 15,324 downwards.
AGTAAACTGTCATAATTGTAATTCAATAAATCTAAAGACTTATAAATCGAACGTTACGTGCGTCTGTACTCAATGCAGATTGATTGAACATTTATGAAAATGTATCAGTTTCAGTGAAAGTATTTAAAGGGGAACGACTGTAAAATGCCACGACTGCTTTGCAGTAGGCGAAACGATGGCGTAGGCGCATTTATATACAATATCCTGTTTACTGACACTAAACATATCAACTATTAAATTATTGAAAATATATTGGTGTTGCAATCACTGTCGGTTGGTGGGTCACACTTTCCGACGCAAATAGCATGTATTTAGTATCTCTCGAATCATGTTGGACAGATCTTCACCATTTCAAGTCAATAGGCAGAGCTCGGTTTAAAGGGACATACCCTGTAACTGATGTCATACTAAATAACCTCCAAAACATAAATAATAGAATCTTTGGAAGTATTATAACTCAACCTAAAAGTTTCAGCTATGCATTTTCAGTCATTATCGACAAAATTAGCAGTATACTGCAGTACCGTAAACCATTCAATAATCAATGTAAAGTTGTTGTTGTACAATTAATGGGTGGATGCGATTTATTACAGAAAGCCTTTATATTGATTAATTGAAGGGAAATGAGGCTTTTTCGCCATAGGTTCTTCTTTGAAATTGTATTTATTCATCATTTTACGTTCATTGAACACATAATCTATGTTTCGAGAATAGAATCTGCTAGATGTAGGGAGTTTCGTTTAGAAAGAGGATCAAAAGTCACGTGGCTATATTTCCCTACCACTCTGTTGAACAACTAAAATGAATACGAAATTATTTTGCAGACATGTTTGACAAATGTAGACGATGTAGGACCTTTTTATTCGTCGCACACCATCGCTACTCTTTGGCTATTTTTATCTTTAGTTGTATCATAGCTTGGACTAGATGGCCAATCCCCCTTTGATTTCGTTTGTAATTGTAATGTTGTTATTTCCAATACGAATTTTGACTTCCTCATGGCTTTGTTTTTGTTATTATTTACCACTTACAGACTAAATTATTCAGTTTTGAATTATGAATTATTTCAATTGTTTTATTAAGAGCAACTGATTTTAGAAATTTTAAAAGGTCATTTTTTATATTTTGCTATTACTCTAAAATAGATTGTATCGGTATACATGTATATGGTATCAACAACTGACAGGGGAGCGGTGGTGTAGAGGTTAAGGTGTCTGCCGCTCATCCCGGAACTTGTCTACAGTTTTAAACACAACCAATGATTGTTGTTGGAAATTATATGGCCATAATACCTTATCGGAACAGTAACAACGCTGAAAATCTTACATGACGAGATATTACAAAATGTGAATAAACTCAATAAATACAATGGGTTATTTCTGCGAGGATATTTTTTAACATCATGCGGACAATGCGAACAATTCGAACAATATGGCGGCATTTGGCTGCATAGAAACGTTGCTTATTGCATGATAAATCCTAATTTATATGTAAAGACCAAATTGCGAGCCTTCCTGTTGATTTCTAACCAGTTTACCTCTATATTGCTGGGAAACTCTTAAAAGTGTTTCTAAAATTTCCAGCGGCCCGGACGGGATTCGAACCGGGGTAATCCGTGATGGTCATGTTAAGAAACCATCATGATAATCGTTTACAATGGTTACATCACCGTGAGTGAAATAGAATAACTTGAAATAACATTTTCTATAAGTAAAGTAACACGGCAAGCAGATGTGTAAGGAGGTAATGCCAAGTGAAAACTCATTGATTTCCTAGGAATTTAAATTTCTCTGCCATTTGTCTCAACCAATCGATTAATTAAAGATTAGTGTTTTTGATCCGTGTTCCTGGAATTCAGCCTGAAAAAGATATCTATCTCACGCAACTTTAAAAAGAACTGATTCAGCTATTTCGTCTTGCCGTGACGATTATTTTTTTATCATTGTGTAACATTTAAAGATTTTAAGGAATAATGAAAGATTCTCGTGACGCAAAATGTTTCTTCAAATAGAGCTCAAATTTTGTTCCCGTTTCCTAACTTTACATGCTCTTTCCAATCTAGCTAAACCACTTCTTTCGCTTTTTTGACTGACCGACTGACTGGGGTTGTTTACCCTCGGTTTCAGTGGAGGCCACATGACCGAGCATGACATAGGATTTCTTGACTAAGGTATAAGTTAGCTTTTATGAAAATTACTTAAGAGTTTTGCTGTGATAAGCTGCATCGCTCTCTTTGTTTTACAAGTTTCACTCCTTCGGTCATTATCGCTGTCTTTGTTTTACAAGTTTCACTCCTTCGGTCATTATCGCTCTCTTTGTTTTACAAGTTTCACGCCTTCGGTCATTATCGCTCTCTTTGTTGTACGAGTTTCACGCCTTCGGTCATTATCGCTCTCTTTGTTGTACGAGTTCCACGCCTTCGGTCATTATCGCTCTCTTTGTTGTACGAGTTTGATGCCATTGCTTTTTCGCTGTACGAGTTTCACGATTTCGGTCATTTTCGCTCTCTTGTACGAGTTTCACGATTTCGGTCATTATCGCTCTCTTTTTTGTACGAGTTTCACGATTTCGGTCATTATCGCTCTCTTTGTTGTACGAGTTTCACGATTTCGGTCATTATCGCTCTCTTTGTTGTACGAGTTTCACGATTTCGGTCATTTTCGCTCAATTTGTTGTACGCGTTTCAGGCCTCGTCATTATCATTCTCTTTGTTGTACGAGTTTCACGATTTCGGTCATTATCAGTCTCTTTGTTGTACGAGTTTGATACCATTTGTCAGTATCGCTCTCTTTGTTGTACGAGTTTCAAGTCTTCGGTCATTATCGCTCTCTTTGTTGTACGAGTTTCACGATTTCGGTCAATACCAGTGTCTTTGTTGTACGAGTTTCACGATTTCGGTCATTATCGCTCTCTTTGTTGTACGAGTTTTACGATTTTGGTCATTATCGGTCTCTTTGTTGTACGAGTTTCACGCCTTCGGTCATTATCGCTCTCTTTGTTGTACGAGTTTCACGATTTCAGTCAAGCTCTCTTGTTGTACGAGTTTCACGATTTTGGTCATTATCGCTCTTTGTTGTACGAGATTGATGCCATTGGTCATTATCGCTCTCTTTGTTGTACGAGTTTCACGTCTTCGGTCATTATCATTCTCTTTGTTGTACGAGTTTCACGATTTTGGTCATTATCGGTCTCTTTGTTGTACGAGTTTCACGCCTTCGGTCATTATCGCTCTCTTTGTTGTACGAGTTTCACGATTTCAGTCATAATCTCTCTCTTTGTTGTACGAGTTTCACGATTTTGGTCATTATCGCTCTCTTTGTTGTACGAGATTGATGCCATTGGTCATTATCGCTCTCTTTGTTGTACGAGTTTCACGTCTTCGGTCATTATCATTCTCTTTGTTGTACGAGTTTCACGATTTCGGTAATTTTCACTCTCTTTATTGTACGAGTTTGATGTCATTGGTCATTATCGCACTCATTGTTGTACGAGTTTGACTTTTTCGATCATTATCACTCTGATTGTTGTACGAACTTTACGCCTTCGGTCATTGTTGCTCTCTTTGTTGTACGAGTTTCACGATTTCGGTCATTTTTGCTCAATTTGTTGTACGCGTTTCACGATTTCGGTCATTATCGCTCTCTTTGTTGTACGAGTTTTACGATTTTGATCATATTCACTCTGTTTGTTGTACGAGTTTCACGCCTTCGGTCATTATAGCTCTCTTTGTTGTACGAGTTTAAAGTCTTCGGTCATTTTCACCCTCTTTGTTGTACGAGTTTCACGATTTCGGTCATTACCAGTCTCTTTGTTGTTCGAGTTTCAGGATTTCAGTCATTATCGCTCTCTTTGGTGTACGAGTTTTACGATTTTGATAATTATCGCTCTCTTTGTTGTACGAGTTTCACGCATTCGATCATTTTCGCTCTCTTTGTTGTACGAGACTGATGCCATTGGTCATTATCGCTCTCTTTGTTGTACGAGTTTCACGTCTTCGGTCATTATCATTCTCTTTGTTGTACGAGTTTTACGATTTCGGTCATTATCAGTCTCTTTGTTGTACGAGTTTGATGCCATTGGTCATTATCTCTCTCTTTTTTGTACGAGTTTCACGATTTCGGTCATTTTCGCTCTCTTTGTTGTACGAGACTGATGCCATCGGTCATTATCGCTCTCTTTGTTGTACGAGTTTCACGTCTTCGTCATTATTATTCTCTTTGTTGTACGAGTTTCACGCATTCGGTCATTATCGCTCTCTTTTGTGTACGAGTTTCACGTCTTCGTCATTATTATTCTCTTTGTTGTACAAGTTTGACGCCTTCGGTCATTATCACTCTTTTTGTTGTCTTGACCAATTTCAACCAAACTTTACAGGAATGCTCATTTGCTTGTTCTCTTCCTAGATTCCTTCAAGGTAAATGGATCCAAGAGAACTTCTGGTTGCCATAGCAACCAAAAAGAAAATTTTTAAAAACAATCTTCTTGTCAGAAAGCACACATTTGATTTCGAAACATTTCAACGAAATGTTGCGAAATGGATGACACTCTACCAGATTCCTTAAATAATTTCGATTCGTCAACAAATGACCGCTGGGGTTGGTCTTGTTTTTCCTGTATGGCTATAGGCAAAGTTTTAAAATCTTCTTCTTTGAAAAAAACATGGCCGCCAGGGGGCGGGGTTTGTTTTACATAGAGTTATATATTGAAAACTTTAAAGTCTTAAAGTTTCAAACAGCAAGGCCCAGAGCTTAAATAGTTAATACATGTATATAGCATTGTCTAGTGGATCGTTACCATGTTTGTTCAAATTATGTTCCTGAGGTTTAATTTGACCCCGCGTTATGTTAATATTGGACACTTTAAAAATCTTATTGCTAAATCCACAAGTTCCAGATATTAGATATTCTGTATGTAACATTGGCGAGAAGTCCTCTCTCACGTTTTTTCAAATCATGTCAATCGATAACAATTGACCCCAGCCGCACAGTCACTTGTTTAACATAGAGTTATATAGAGAAATACTCAAATTGAGATATCGTCCTTGTAGCATAGCTTAGTGGTCCTGTCCTAAGATTGTTCAAATCATAACCCTTGAGTTCAAGTTGACCTTGACCTACTTTCTTGTTTTTCGAAGCTACAGCAATGAAACTTGAGCTATGTTGGTATTTTCGCATGGAGATTTCAACTTTGACCTTGGCTGACATTGATTTACTTTCTGGTTTTGAAGCTACATCAGTGAAATTTGAACCATATGTACAGTTTTGAATGCAGATTTAAGCTTTGACATTAGATGCCATTGACCTTGATCTTTGGTCTAGATTTTGTTTTTCAAGCTAGAGAGATGAAATTTGGTATATGTGTGCACTTCTGCAAACTTATTTACAAAATTCTTTCGACTTGCCTTGATTATTTCTTCTTGACTTACTGTTTTGTTTTAAAGTGCAATGATACTCAGTAGAGCAATATAGGGCCGTCATTACACATTTTAAGTGTAAACTAAATTTAATGCAGAACATGGTTTATTTTACCATTACACCGGTAGCATGGAGTTAACCTATATACCATCAAAATTTCGGCATTCTCAGACTTAATATTTAAAATGTGATGGAATTGTTTCATGATTAAATGGAAAACTAGAAGCCAGTGAAGAAGCAAATAGTTGTCATTATATGTTTCGCGTATACATTAAATACACCGGTACCCTGGGGAACCATACTACCCACTATACGAAGTATATAGGGGCTTTATTTGAAATCAAGCACGCCCTTCCGTCGGTCTCCCGAAAAGCATCTGCAACCATCAGTTTAAGCTTCGACCTTATTCCTTTACTGGTTGAAGGAGCTAGCAAAAGGGTAGTACTAAATTAACTGTGTCAAAGCGGTATCTAGTGTATTCATCGCCTTTAGTGATAGCAATAGTTGTGTAACTGGCGTCCAATTTTAATCACATTTAACTGAAATATTCTTTAAAGAGCTCACACTAGTAATGGTGTTCAAGGAAAATGGTGTTTTAGGAAAGGAAAATCATGTTCTGAAAACCATCACAAGAACTGTCAATTGGATTTCCGTTTTAAAATTTTTATGTGGTTTTGCTCCGTTTCAAATAATGTCCATCAAAGCTTAAAGTAGATCACTCTTGGTTTGATAACTACCAGTGCGATGGTGGCAGTGTATATAAGAAAGATACATTCATTTCCCATTCACTGCGACTGATTCAATCTGAAGTGAGTCCTGATAGCCTTAATTAACTAGAGCTTGTTTCTTAATAGGGAATAAATAAATGGATATGGATTTAAAGAATATAATCTGAACAAGAAATTCCAGTCATTTATGAAAATGCTTCCGTCATTGGGAGTTAAACGGACTATTTTATCAACTTGTAGTTTATCGTCGCTTTGGAGGGGAAACATATTGAAATGTGGCACCCCAAAAGACTCATAAAAAAAAAAAAAAAAAGTCGAAGAAATTTAATTTCGTTGTCGTTTATTTAAACCAATCCTTCATGGAAATATTTTTTTCGTATCATTGTTTTGTCTAAAATTGAATTAAATCTCTCGCAGGTTTTTGAGACAAAAATCAGATGAAAGAGTTTCCGTTTTCTCGTTGAAAGGGTTTTTGTCATTGTGTGACAAACAGAAGGTTGTCAGCTGCGTCGAATATGTTTCCTTCACAGCTTTTCTTTTAATCTAGCTGCATTTATTCTAGCTCTCTGCAGTGTCTCTGTATTTCTTCTGTTAAGGCTTATCTTTACAAATGTGAAAATCGGTATCTCACCGAAAACTGCTGTGGGCTTTCCTTTCAAATACTTTTGTTTTTGCAAAGTCACACTTAAGACGTTTATTACCTCATCAAGGTGATTTTATCAGGAATATTTGTTTATTTGCGAATCTGGCGACTGATTGATAAAAGCAAAGAGCAGAAATAATCAAGTTTAGTGTTCACAAAAAGATAAAGAAGGGTCATCTGAACAGTAGGTTTGGCGGTTTGTGTTTCAGTTATCAAATTTAACTTAGCGAACATTTAGCTTCGGTTTATGTCTTCTATTTCAAATAAACAGTTAACAACTTATATCTAGGTTGTTAACAAAATTGGGAGTGCAGTGATTTGTTATTATTTACATAGATTATAGTGCTTTCGTGGACTGTTTGCGATAATAGTGGATAATAAGACTTATCACTGATTCATTTGGTTGAATTCGGAGGTGACTGGTTTTTTTTTCTGTAATCGATGTGTTTATAGTAACACGATATAAACTTATCGATTTCACTACCTGTTAAAATCAAAGCGCTGTGAGCGCTGAAGGCCTGGGGCTATAGGTTAACTCCCCGAAAAAAAAACTTTTGATCTAGGTGTTTTGTGCTGAACCTTACCTAAAGCGCAGGTCGAAATGTGCAGAGGACGAAATTCAATATATGACACAGAATGAATGATTCACAAATATATGGGTGGCAGGGAGTTTGTTTTATTATAAAACGTACGTTAAATGAAAAATAATCACATAGTGAACATTATAAATTGTTTAAGCCAATAAAAATAATTCGATCTGCGCTTTGTACAACTTCAAGCGATATGATCTGATGATGTGGATCGAAAATTATTGTGTACCAAGGACAACACCTTGAAACAGAAATAAACAAAGCAATACCAGAAATGAAATATAAATACAGTACTGTACAATGTGTATAACAGAGAAAACCAAAAATGATTCTGGGTTACCTTGTAGTTGTAATCGGTGAAACCGTTCACTGGGCCTCGACATGCAGCGTCCTCGATAAATGGCGGGTGATTTTGATCACGTGAGTTCCTTCGGGAATGTACGTAAATTAAATCTTTTTTTTAGAGAAAGTTATTTTGAGGTAAATATATAATGTAATCATTCGTAAATAACAAAGTTGTCAATGAAATAACATCGGAAATTTGAAAATCAAACTACAAACTCTTATATTGAACTCCGTACGTTTCCGTCAATTTCCGTAAATATCCGTACTTTTCCGTGATATGCATCTGATTATCTTCCGTAATCGGCTAACAGCGCATTAATTTCTAAAACAAAAAGAGTGTAATGCTGCCCGTAAGCTATATACCTTCTTGCAGTCGTCTGAAGATGTATTTACACTTTTTATTTGTAATATGTTCTTATCATATGCGACATTCAAACATAAGATTGATCTGGTCTGTCTTGCACTACTTTCGCATAGCGCATGTTTACAGTTGTTATTCGCACATAGCACAGTTAAATTTCTTGCAGTGTTTGAAATGTGGTATGCTAACTTAGGCCAAGGGGACTTTCAGTCCCCAGGCCAAAAATAGTGATTGTATGAGTTTACATGTCACGCTTGACTTAGCAGCTCGGCTGAACTGTTTACATGAGTTTCGTTGAGCGTGATACGCTAGTCTAGCTCCAAAGCAGATAAAATGTCAACAAAAGCAGAGGCAGTTGGAGGAATTTGCAATGGAACTGACGCTGCGGGATTTGTAGAGAGGCGGTGATTTCTTCTCAAAGATACTCTCCGGAAACAACTCCTACGAATAATCAAAGCGCTGAAGGCACTGAAAATGTTCGGTCTGAAACATAGATTATCGTAAGGATTGGTACTTAGGAGAGGAATGTTGAACACATGTTTTGCAATATGTCTGATAGTTTTAAGTGGAACATCTGACCACTTGATGTGACAGCATATTGAGCAATGATACGGACGGTGAGATTTCTCCTAGGTCAAGTGGTAAGAAAAGCTGAAACTTCTCAATTATTGAGAGTCTTGAGATCGAGCCCCGCTACTGACGACGTCTCTTTATGTGAGAAAGTTTGCAGATTTTTAAGAAGATAATAGATATAGTAGATCTACTGCTCCTTACCAGGAATTATCGTAATTAACTGTCCGCCTATAAATAAACGTACATGTAACTAATATGTATTTCCTTTGACGTAGATCTTTTTTCTAGACTAAGTAATGAATAAAGAACAAAGTCGGAATATTCAATACATAGTATACATTGTACTGAGCACTTGAGCATGGCTTACAACGTCATTTTTTTCGCCATTGTAAAAACATTTACACAACACATTTCTTTAATATCGACATGAAAATTAATGATCGATTGCATTCATGGTATAAAACATAATATACGCGAAATAATAAAACAACTTTCTTTTGGTGTTCCATTCATAACAAATTGTTTCCCGCCGGATGTTAAACCCGAACATTCCTATCTAGCCCATTCGTATGGTACATGTAACATATACCATAAAACACACCATAAAACAGAAACTGCTTACACATTAATGGGCGACCAGTATCAATCATGACCAGCCTGCTTGCATGGTCGCAAAGTCCATTATGTTGGTTTTCCCATGACGCGGCTCAATTTTTGTTATTTCATTACATTGAACCATGCAGAACACACGAATGGTAGGTATTTCAAAATGAATAAATCACAGTACATTATTGTAAATAATCATAGTAATCAGTCAATAATTTGCTACTACCTTGCTAACAAAATCTTTGGTGCATTTTAACAGTCTATTTCGCATGTTCAACTATATTAACAAATGCTTCCCTGAATATGGCGGTATATTTCGCAATTGTCGCTAATAGCGACAGCAACTTAAAAACTTGCTCGTTTCTACATAAATTCTATAGTTAAATAACAATCATCTTTAAACTCCAAACTGCGTAGTATCTTCGTGTAGTTCGGTTTTAAAAGTAGAAACTGCTCTTCTCAGAAACCGGGTACAATAAATGTTAGGATTTAAAAATCCTCACATTTAAAAATGGTCATAAACGGCGTGTGTCTGAGACCGAGACTGATACTTTGGTGATGCTTGACACAACGATGAAAAAAGCTAAAACTTCAGCGAGACGTTCTTTACATAGTGAGGCGCCTACCCCTGCCCCACGCAAAGGGGTGGTTACTCAGGCAGATGTTCATGTTAATGGCAACCCTTCAATAGAACATCTAATTACTAAGCTAGTTCTCTGAGTGAACGAATAGACAAATGAGAATCCAGTCTCGAGCAGCGCAAATCTTATAAAGTGTCTCAACTTCTAGACAAGAGGGTGAATTCGGAACTAAATCGCATACGTAAAGATATTGACAGTAAGTTAGAATCGTTTCAGGAATCTATCCGGGCTGTTGTTACGGAAGAAATGGGCAAGATCAACGAGAATGTACTATCTATTTCAATCTAGTGGTTTGTCTGTAAACTCAAATGAGGACATAACTACAAACATCATTATTCGGGGTCTCCAAAAAAACAACACGTGAGAACATTACTAGCAAAGTAAACACATTGTTCAAGGACGGGTTAAAACTAAAATGTGTATTTTGTGCCAGTGCGGAGCGCTCAATTTCGGCTTCAGGCCACTCTAAGCCTGGAGTCGTTATTGCAAAGATGAAATCATACGATGATAAACGCCAGTAATGACCAAGAAACCGGCTCTAAAATCTTAATGTAACTTCTGCGCTGAAAGATCAGGGACTAACTGTCAAGGGTTCGCGTGTGATTCGCACCGATTCAGGAAATCGACCTGAGTCTACTGAGTCATTTGATGACTCCTCCCAATATCGTCGTCATGGAAACAATAACGGTAGACCCCATAACAACGGCCAGCGAAGCGACAACCGTAACAATGGTAGATCTTACTACAGGTCTGATGCTTCTGGAAATGGCCGTGACTACAAGGTCCGAGTTCCGAAAGATTTTAGGTAAAAGCCCGGTTTTAGAACGTGCGTGGGTGGAATACAAACTGTGATTCTGACTACTATATTTTACGTGCTTCGTGTGTTTTAAACCAAGACTTTCATATTTTAGGCATTGGCGAAGCTGATTCAGTTTAATCTGTTGATGGTTACCGCTGGTTCGATTTAACCGCAAGAGCATTAAGAAACGAGCCACACTTGGGTCTGGTGGTGTTGGTTTTTTTTATCAAGGATAGTCTGTTTGATTCCTTTGATATATCTGTTATTGAGTCGTCATTTGAAGGTATTTTGTGGCTTCAGTGAAAAGTTCGGGTTTTAAATACCGTCCTGGAGGCGGCGTTGTATATTGAAAAAACCAAATCAGAATTACATAGTAAAATTTACAGGGGTGAAATATACTAATTTTAGACTGTAGACCGATGTTGACAGTGTGTTCTTTTGTATCAATCGGTCTTTGGATTTGAGATCGTCGAAGCAGACTAAACGTTCTGGAAATAGCCGATTTTAAACGAACGACTACTAACATATTTGAGGATATACTTTACAGGGGAAACTACCAAGTTTATGATGTGTCCCCTTCTTATTTAAAGTGTCTGGGAAGTATAAATTCGTTTGTTATAAATAAATTTGTAACGCCTTATCGAAACAACAGTTCTGAATTGGTAAATTTTAAAGTTATACGCAGTTCCCGAAGCTCAATGCCTCGGTAGCGCAGTGCTATGTTATCCCCGCTTGGCATGCGGGAGATCAGAGATCGAAACCTCGCCGGAGAGTAATTAATTTTATTAATATAGTGGGAACAAATTTATTTGTATCTTGGAAATAATTTTTCTTTCGTACAAGAATAATATAAATTGAAGCAAATTTATATGTTAGAATCCTAGACTTAGGAAAATAAAAAAAAAATATTTCAATGATTTGATAATTAAATAATCTGACAGCAGCCACTTTCCATACAGAGGAAACAATGCCTATAGACTTGACGTAGAATCATCTTTTTTAGTATAAAACATTAACAAATGGTCAGCAATATACAAAATTAGAGTGCAAAAAGATTAGGTTTGGTTAATCACCATACATTAAATCCAACATTACTAATTATCGCAACCCCCGCTCCATTTGGCGGCGTTCAAACATTTGACTTGTTACCTTGTGTATGCCATCTTCCACCTGAAAATCCATCACCCTACCTTGATGAAAATTTCTTTTATGACCAACTGATAACTGATATTTTGAGGTTTCAAATGAAGGTGTCATTTTTATCTGCGGAATCAGCAGATGTGGTAGTTAAGTTGATTTAATTAGCGTTGTGGATGACATACCGGTGTGTAACGTTGTTGATTTTAACGTCAATCTGTACGGGGACCTGCTTATTAATTTTTGGATGAATGCAAATTATGTGTATTCTTAATGAAAGAAACACCGTGAAAAATGATAGTACCTACACGTACTCCTGACCATTCTCTACTTTCATGGGATATTATGTACAAAATGTATCTTTTTTAAGTGAAGTTACAAATGCTCAACAAATGTCTTTTGATAAATTTGATGTTAATTACATGGGTGATCATAATTCTTTATTACCAATCAATTGTATTGTTGATAAATTAGAGCAGGGTCTGTGTACGCAGAATAATATTGATTCCATATACAGTAGTCAAACAGAACATGTATAAAAGCGTTCCATATTAAACTTTGAAAACTGGTATTTCGAATAAAAAATGTAGACCTGGTAAACCCTGATAGGTTGTCTGAATTATGGTTTGATTTGTGTCTCGCTGAAAGCCGAGGGGCTAATTGCCAAAATAAAAGGTATAAATCTGATTTTAAACCTATTTTTGTTAATATACGAAAGCAGTTTGACCGAGAAGTTCAAAAGGCTAAACGTTTTTTCTGGTATTTTATGCAAAACGAACTTATAAATGAATGTAATACGGACAATAACAAGTTTTTGGAGTCTTTTGGTTACTAGTAAATTGGTGTTAACCATTATAAAAATAAAAGTTATCCACTGGAGGTTACTTTAAGCAACGGTTATACGTCGACAGTTCTGTCTAAAGTATTAGGGAAATGGAAACATGACTTTAGTTCTTTGTATGGTAGAAATGTAAATAAAGCTAACGAAATAGAGCTGGGTGGTGAGAGTAATAATTTGCCCTTTAATGAATATGTCTCCTTATTGGAAATTAAAAAGGCTATAGACAAAGCAAAATGTGGAAAAGCTATAGGTATCGACAATATACATGCTGAAGTTCTTAAAAAATAATGCGGCTGTATTATTCTTCCACTCACTCTAATAAAGGTATTGTGCCCTCTATTTGGGGGAAATGTGTAATTAATCCAGTACCAAAGAATTCAACCTTAGATCCTAGAGATCCCCTTTCTTATAAAGATATTTAATTAGCATCAGTTGTTCGTAAAATTTATTGTGGTATTCTCAATAATAAGTTACAACTATGGGTTGATAATGACGAGATGTTAGCAGATGAGCAAGGTGGATTTAGAAAGAAAAGAAGTACAATAGATCAAATTTCTACCCTCACTAATATCATTGATGCCAGAAAGAAACTTAAGCAATCAACCTTTACGGCCTTAATCGATTTTAGAAAGGCTTATGATTTCATGAACAGAGATAAACTGCGGGAAAAAAATTCAAGAAAATAGGAAAATATTAAAGGCTATAATGTCACTTTACTCATCTGTTTCTTCATGTATTAGTCTAGGAGTTAATAAGTTCAATGCTGACCGGCTCGATATAAAAACTGGTTTGAGACTAGAGTGTTTGTTATCTCCCATACTTTTAATCTATACATCAATGAATTAGTTTTGTACCTGAAAAGCTTTGATGTCGGCGCTTCTATTGGAGATGAGAAAATTTGTATGTTGCTATACGCTGAAAATAGTATTTAGTTAGCAGAAAATGCAGATGATCTACATGTTTTGCTAACTGCGCTGGCTAACTGGTGTAATATTAACGACATGCATTTTAACAGCGATAAAAGTAATGTTGTTCATTTTCGACCACCGTCTGCACCCTGTACTGATAGATTGTCCATGTGTGGTAATTACAACTTAGCTATTTTTAAAAAATATACATATTTGGGTATGGTCATTGATGACCTTGACTTCAATGTAACAGCTAAGGCAGTTGCGCAGAGGGCTCGGTACTTATTGCCAAATGTAAATTGACAGGCGGACTACCGTACGATGTATTTACGAAGCTATATGATTCTATTGTCTGGTCGGTCATTAATTTTAGTGCATCTATCTTGGGAACAGAGTCTTTCTCCTATATCAATGCAGTACATAACATGGCCTTGAGATTCTGATAGGGTGCAGGAAAATACACACCTGCTGCGGCATATGCAGGAGAAATGGCTTGGGTTCCACCTGTAGTCCGTCAATGGAAGGCCATTAGTGAAACATACAGTCTGTAGATATACCGGTGTGAATGGCAGGGGACCTAAAAGCGTAGAACCTATTGTACATTTAAAACAGATTTTAAAGTAGAAGACTACTGCAAACTTATTTTACCTCCTCAACATAGAGCAACTCTTAGAAAATGTCATTGCGGTGTAGCTCCTATTAGAATAGAGACAGGGAGATATGAAAATTTAAAGGTTGGTTTTGTAATGTAGTCGAAGATTAGAGTCGTGTATTAATAAACTGTGATTATTATGCTGATATACGTCAACATCTATTTCAAAAAGCAATTTCAATTGTGCCAAACTTCTTCAGCCTATCAAATGAGGTTAAACTAAATATAGTTTTCACCAACAATTCATTGATAAGAATATGTGCCAAAACCTGTCACAATATTTTAAATAGAAGGATGTTTTATCTATGTAAATAATGTCATGTACAGTGTATCTCTTTAATAAGTCACTTCCTTTTACTGCTTCCAAGAAGTAGTTGCTAATCAGTTCATCTACGGTCTTATCAGGGTGATATATGATTTTGTAAAACATTTTAGTTAGTGCTCTACTTTTTTCTGCATTCAGTTTTTTTATATTTCTTTTGTGAAATTTAACTAGGGTTTAATGTAACGATTAGCAGCTTCTCCTTGGCTTTATCTTGTATTTAAATGTAAACTAATGTGATTTTGTTTTAATGATTAATTATAATTCATTACTGAATGACAATGTATATCATTTTAATGTTAATCTGTTTGTGAATGTGTCTTGTGATATACATTGATGAGACTCTGATAAACAGTTCGATTATGTATAGACCTACATAAAACTCAACAGGACCTACCTATATTCCAGCAGTCCTTGCCTAAACATTTCAAGACGTCTTTATATTCGCAGCTGTTCATCCGGTCTTAGAACTTAATAGCGGTGCACTGACTCGTCATCTCGTTTCTGAAGAGATTCGGTTACAGCAGCACAGTTCCGCTCGGCAATGTTGCATGGTACTGCGTTGTAATTGTGAAGTTCTGTTTATAAATATAGAAATGTGATCCAAAATACCGGATTTGTTCGACGGTTGTCCTTAGAACATCAAACGAGTGCGAACCAATGCCAATCCGGCATACGGATGCATTTCTGCCATAATTACTTAAAAACATATGTGCTTTTTCGTAAAGATCCCAGGTTTTGAATAGGATTTGATTGTACAAAGA